>SJYC01041095.1:0-54096 GCA_006408675.1 Madoqua kirkii
TTCTCCAAGCCAGGCTTCAGCAATATGTGAACCATGAACTTCCAGATGTTCAAGCTGGTTTTAGAAAAGCCAGAGGAACCAGAGATCCAAAAAAATCAATGTATTGGATCTATATTCCTTCTGGAGGATAGTGGAGGAGAATCCATTTCCTTCCCTTTGCTGGCTTTTAGAAGACACCACACTCCTCAGCTTTTGGCCTCTTTCTTCCATCTTCAAAGCCAGCATGGAAGCCTGAGTTCTTTGCATGTGATCCTTTGTGGATGGGGAAAGTTCTCTGCTTTTAAGCGTTTGTGATTTATATATTAATAGTTTCACCCCAACTGGTTAATGTAGGATCATCTACCCATCTCAAATAGACTTAAATCTTAAATATATCTACAAAGTCCCTTTTGCCATGTAAGGTAACATATTGTCAGGGTCTGCAATTTGGGGCATAGACATCCTTTGTTTAGTCGCTAAGTTGTGTCTGACTCTTCATGACCCTATGGTCTGTAGTCTGCCAGGCTCCTCTGTCCATGGAATTTCCCAGGCGAGAATACTGGAGTGGGTTGCCATTTCTTTCTCCAGGGAATTTTCACAACCTAGAGGTTGAACCCACATCTCCTGCATTGGCAGGTGGATTGTTTACCACTGAGACACCAGGGAAGCCCAAAGGTAGGGTACGGTAGGGAAAATCATTTGTTACCAGTTAGTTTTCTTCACTTAACATTTTCTCTGGATTGGTTGCTTTCTATTTTCCTTCCATATGCTCCCAGCCCTCCTTTTATTGCTTAAATCTAGTCATGTGCACCACTGAAGCTCTGTCTCACGTTCTCAAGCGTCTTGCGTGTACTTAGTCTTTGTGATAACAGCGCTCTTTGCATGCCACTGCCATGGGAAGAGCTCTGTATGCCCCTCCTCTTTTGCTGTCAGTGCAGCTTGAAATCAGATACTCTATTACGCAGACAGAGGCAGGAATGATGGGTCCTGTTCAGTCTCACTGAACTTCTTCCAGGGAGCAGGGACAGTCCTGCTTCTAGATGACTTGATGCCCTGTGTCAGGCAGATCTGTTTGTTTTAGTTGCTAAGTCCTCTCCAACTTTTTTTGTGACCCCATGGACCGTAGCCTGTCAGGCTCCTCTGTCCATGGGATTTCCCAGCCTGGAATACTGAAGTAGGTTGCCATCGCCTTCTCCAGGGGAATTTCCTAACCCAGAGACTGAACCTACATCTCTTGCATTGGGAGGCAGATTGTTTTCCACTGAGCCTGTCGGACAGATTAGGTTAACAAAAATATTTCTAAACTACCAGGAGTTAGAGGAATATAAGCTTTGTTGCTTTCACCTATTGTTCTTATCAAAAATCTTAAAATACACTTTTCTTTCATTTATGCCCCAGACTCACCTTGACATTCTGGAAAAAAGCGTGAACCGCAAGCAGGTCTACTTCCGACAGGAGGTTCTCTGCCAGACACTAGGAGGGAATTCCTGTCCATTGGTGACCATCACGGCCATGCCGGAGTCTAGCAGTGCTGACCACCTGGAGCAGTTCCGTGAGTAATCACATACCTTCTTTGAAGATTTGGTGGTGATGGTGATCCAGGAGGTCCTCTTAGTCTTGGAAGCCCTCTGTCCTTTGAGGTCAGAAATTCCACAAAGGATTGGGTAGTGGTGTACGTTTGTAGGAATACACCCCAGCTCTTCTGGCATTGTTTTTTGGTCAGTTGCTAAGTCATGTCCAACTTTTTGTGACCCCTTGGACGCAGCACGCCAGGTTTCCCTGTCCTTCACTATCCCCTAGAGTTTGCTCAAACTCTTGTCCACTGAGTCTGGGATGCCATCCAACCATCTCATCCTCTGTCATCCCCTTTCCTCCTGCCCTCAGTCTTTCTCAGCATCAGGGTCTTTTCCAGTGAGTCACCTCTTCACATCAGGTGGCCAAAGTATTGGAGCTTAAATATCAGTGTTGCTCTGCTATCATAGGGAGACAAAAATTAATTGCGTATTGTCAGAGAAATGAAATGACTTGTTGAAACTGAGAGCAGTTTAAAAGTGACAGTCAGTTCTCCTAAAACAGAACTGGAACCGGAAAATGAATCAACATTTTCTGACCTCTAATCCAGGGATTTTCTCACCATGCTCAGCTGTTATACTACCCTCATGGTCAGTCACAGTTTGGAAAGAAAAGAAGCTGAGTCTTGGAGAGCTGGCTGAATAAGTCCCTGAATGACCTGGATACAGTTTGGATCTGAAGAACTAAAAGTGTGGAGGAGGCTCTAGCCAAGAGTTGTAAAACCAAACCAAAGCACACAGGCAAACCCAGAGATGTACATGCACAGACACACACAGCACCCATTTCATGTTAGAATCCTGAGCACAAATGTGATTTTCTCTGTAACCCACCAGCTTTTAAAGTTGGCTCCCCTGGCATAGTTTTCAACCTCAGACAAAGGCAAGGAAAACCAAACAGAATGAGGCATGCTTTGCAATATGGAAAAGTTTGGGAAATGAAAGGAAAGGCTAGGGAATAAAAATCCAGCTAATTTATCCCCTAAAGAGGCAGCCTTAGCTGATGAAGTGCTAACTGCATTCAGGTGAATCTTCGATGAATAGGAAATGTAATTTCTCACACCCCATCAGCATCTGACAATGAATGCTTAACTGTCTGGCTAATCAACAACCGATTATCCCATCTGAATTAATAAGGCCATAACATGCTTTAATGAATAATAAGGGATTTTCCAAAAGTTCTCTGATGTGGTTCATGCATTTAAGAGCGGTTTCTCTTTAACAGTTACCACCTTCCTCCCTTGCAGATGAGCAGTTCATGGAAGTTAGAGACAGTAATCCTTCCAGGCAGCCTTCAGAGAGCAATTATTTATTTAAGAAAGTGGATCTATGTATGTCTGCATTTTGCAGCTCAGTTTCTAAATAGGAGCTGAGCGGTACCCAATGTGTAATTATAACACAGAGTTGCCTCTGCTCTTGCATCTTTATTTACACTGACAATGGTACTTTCGTTGATATTATAACCACAGAGATCATTCTCCCTTTAAGGAAAGGACTTGAAAGTACTTGCTTGCTCAGTCGCTGCAATTATGTCCAACTCCTTGAGATGCTATGGACTAGAGCCCACCAGGCTCTTCTGTCTATGGAATCCTCCAGGCAAGATTATTGGAGTGGATTGCTGTTTCCTCCTCCAGGGGATCTTGCTGACCCAGGGACCAAACCTGTCTCTTATGTCTCCTGCATTGGCAGACTGGTTCTTTACCGTTCGTGCCACTGACACACAGTGAAAGCCCCTAAATAATTTGACACTTCCAAATAGTTCAGTTAAAAAAAAGAGAAAATGTTTCTTATCACACGTTCATATGAATCAATGGAGGCTCCTTTCTGCTTGGGATCCAAGGTTGGTAATAATACATGTATACTATTGTTGGAGGGTGGGGATGGCTGGAAGCAGGACCTTGGTCCTCGTCTTTTTTTTAAAGAAATAATTCAATAGAGAGCGATATTGTGAAACAGATAAACTGTTTATCAAAAGCAAAGTACACGTGGAGGAAATGGCAACCCACTCCAGTATTCTGTTTTTTTTAATAATTATTAAAATATTTTTATTGAAGGATACTTGTTTTACAGAAGTTTGTTGTTTTTTGTCAAACCTCAATGTGAATCAGCCATAGGTGTACATATGAAACTCCCTCCCATCTCCCTCCCCATCCCACCCCCTCAAGGTTGATACAGGTTGTTGTTTGAGTTTCCTGAGCCATACAGCAAATTCCCATTGGCTATCTATATTACATATGGTAATGTAAGTTTCCATGTTACTCTCTCCATACATGTCACCCTCTCCTCCCCTCTCCCTGTGCCCATAAGTCTGTTCTCTATGTCTATTTCTTCACTGCTGCTCTGTAAATAAATTTTTCAGTACCATTTTTCTAGCTTCTGTATATGTATATGAGAATATGATATTTATTTATTTTTCTCTTTCTGACTCACTTCACTTTGTATAATAGGTTCTAAGTTCATCTGCCTCATCAGACCTGACTCAAACGCATTCCTTTTTATGGCTCAGTAATATTCCATTGTGTATATATACCACAACTTTATCCAGTCATCTGTTGATAGACATCTAGGCTGCTTTCATGTTCTAGCTTTTGTGAATAGTGCTGCAGTGAACAATGGGATCCGTGTGTCTTTTTCAATTTTGGTTTCCTTAGGATATATGACTAGGAATGGGATTCCTGGGTCATATGGTGGTTTTATTCCTAGTTTTTTAAGGAATCTTCATACCATCTCCCATAGTGGCTGTATCAATTTACATTTCCACCAACAGTGTAAGAGCATTCCCTTTTCTCCACACCCTCTACAGCTATTATTGTTTGTAGACTTTTTGATGATGGCCATTCTGATCTGCATGAGGTGATATCTCATTGTGGTTTTGATTTGCATTTCTCTAATAATGAGTGATGCTGAGCATCTTTTCATGTGCTTTTGTACATCAAAGGAAACTATAAGCAAGGTGAAAAGACAGCCTTCAGAATGGGAGAAAATAATAGCAAATGAAACAACTGACAAAGGATTGATTTCCAAAATATACAGTTCAGTTCAGTTCAGTCGCTCAGTCGTGCCTGACTCTTTGCGACCCCATGAATCGCAACACGCCAGGCCTCCCTGTTCATTACCATCTCTCAGAGTTCACTCAGGCTCATGTCCATTGAGTCCTTGATGCCATCCAGCCATCTCGTCCTTGGTCATCCCCTTCTCCTCCTGCCCCCAGTCCCTCCCAGCATCAGAGTCTTTTCCAATGAGTCAACTCTTTGCATGAGGTGCCCAAAGTACTGGAGTTTCAGCTTTAGCATCATTCCTTCCAAAGAAATCCCAGGGCTGATCTCCTTCAGAATGGACTGGTTGGATCTCCTTGCAGTCCAAGGGACTCTCAAGAGTCTTCTCCAACACCACAGTTCAAAAGCATCAATTCTTTGGTGCTCAGCCTTCTTCACAGTCCAACTCTCACATCCATACATGACCACAGGAAAAACCATAGCCTTGACTAGACGGACCTTAGTCGGCAAAGTAATGTCTCTGCTTTTGAATATACTATCTAGGTTGGTCATAACTTTTCTTCCAAGGAGTAAGCGTTTTTTAATTTCATGGCTGCAGTCACCATCTGCAGTGATTTTGGAGCCCCCAAAAATAAAGTCTGACACTGTTTCCACTGTTTCCCCATCTATTTCCCATGAAGTGATGGGACCAGATGCCATGATCTTCATTTTCTGAATGTTGAGCTTTAAGCTAACTTTTTGCTCTCCTCTTTCACTTTCATCAAGAGGCTTTTTAGCTCTTCTTTACTTTCTGCCATAAGGGTGGTGTCATCTGCATATCTGAGGTTATTGATATTTCTCCCGGCAATCTTGATTCTAGCTTGTGTTTCTTCCAGTCCAGTGTTTCTCATGATGTACTCTTCATAGAAGTTAAATAAGTAGGGTGACAATATACAGCCTTGACATACTCCTTTTTCTATTTGGAACCAGTCTGTTGTTCCATGTCCAGTTCTAACTGTTGCTTCCTGACCTGCATACAGATTTCTCAAGAGGCAGGTCAGGTGGTCTGGTATCCCCATCTCTTTCAGAATTTTCCACAGTTTATTGTGATCCACACAGTCAAAGGCTTTGGCACAGTCAATAAAGCAGAAATAGATGTTTTTCTGGACACTCCAGTATTCTTGCCTGGGAAATCCCATGGATAGAGGAGCCTGATGAGGCTCCTCATGTGGTCACAAAGAGCTGGACACAGTTGAGTGATCAAGTACATAGCATGCATGGAAGAGCACACGGATGAATTCTCAGAGTGAACTGCTCCCAATAAGAATGGCTTAGTTCGCTTATATGGGGGCAGTCTTCTGTGTTTGTCTCTAGTCAGTAATCTTGCCTGTAATATTTGGCCTGACTCAGGGTCCTTCCTGGTGGCACACGCATCTCTCGACCAAGATGGATTTCAGCGTGAAGGTTTCTGGGGGACTTGGCAAGACATATGAAAAAAAACATGGTCACTTTGTCTTTTACCCAATCAGGGCCGATGCTCCTGTTGCTATTTTGTCTCAAAGTGTCCACAGGAGACTGGATGCAGCTGCTCAGCCTGGTGCCCAACTATCTCCTACATCATTCTCATGTATCTTTATAGTTTTCTCTCTTAAACATGTGTTAACATGTCAGCTGTTGTTCATCTCAAGATGGGGAGGCATTGAGAGGACCCAGAAATGAAAGATGTTCATGTTCTTTTGGACACCATTGACTTGGAAGTGATAACCACTGAGCTGAGTCCTGAGAGAAAAGACCCATGGGGGCTGTCTTTACAGTTGTGTCAAGTGGGTGTTTGCACAGATCCCATGCTTAGAAGGGCCTCAAACTTTGTTTAATGCTCCTCAGTCACCAACTTGAAAATCTTAAAAATAAGTTCTGAAAGGGGCTTTGCATTTTCTCTTGAGTTTATTTGCATTTATTTATTTAGCTGTGTTGAGTCGTTGCATCTTGTAGGGTCTTCATTGCATCTTGTTGTGGTGCTTGTGTTCAGTGGTTGTGGCATGTGGGCTTAGTGTCCCATGCGATGTGGGATTTTAGTTACCTGACCAGGGACCAAACCCACGTCCCTGGCACTGGAATGCAGATTCTTAATGACTGGACCAGCAGGGGAGTCCTTGTATTTTCATTGTGCAATGGACCCTCATGTTGAGCAGTTGGTCCCAGGCCTAATCTAGTTCATATAGCTGAAAAATGAAAAGGCTAGTGTACAAATGAGGTAAGTGGGGCTCAGGGAAGTTAAGTATCACAGTCAATAGTGGTGCCTGATTTCTGATTTTCTTTTTCTGACTCCTGGGTACATGTGCGCAATAAATGCACTAACACAATCATCAGAACCAGTGTCCAACGTCACCATCCAGGCTCCACTCTGATCTAGAACTTCCTCTTTCCCCTCTTCTAAATCCTCACACTATTGGAAGCTAATTTAGTTGTTAAAGCAACTCACACTAAATTGACCACAGGTAAATGCATTATCCTCTTCCTGCTCACAGTGAATTTTATTTTCCTCTCCTCACCCAATGTAAACATTTTCATGGTGGACGTTTCAGGCACTGTGGCATGGAAGGAAAGAAGGAAGGAAGATTCAGAACCCTCCAGACCCTTCAGATCCCAGCACAGAGGTGAGACTGCATGACCTGAGCCTCAGTGCTGGATTCATAGTCCCTGATGGGTTTCAGAAGCAATTTGTTTAGCAGCTTTCAATATATACATGAGCACAGATCTTTACTGTAAAGAGAAGAATATGAACATCACCTACCCTCCAAAGCACAATACCATGCCTGTAAATCAGAAATAAAGCAACTTCCTTTGAACTGCAGTGTCACGTTGTTTTAGGACAAGAAAATAGCCAATAAGCCAGTAGCTCTAGACTCTTCCTGCCTGCAGGCTTCAATTGTCTAATCTGCTTCCTCCCTCCCTGGGTCACCAGCTTCAGTCTGCAGTTGTATTTAAATGTGATGTGGCTGGTTTCAGATTCAGTGGCTGCCTCTCATCCCTCATAAGGAGGTTTTGGGCACTAAAAGACTTTTTACACTGAGAGGATTATCACTTCAGTCTTAATTTAGAAGTTCAAGAAATGAGAGCTTGGGGGCCCAGGGAGAAAACACCCTCCACCACTGGGGACTGGTTCCCTGAGAGTCTGACCTAAAGTCCTAGACTAGGGGCTTGTTGAGAGCAATTTATTGGTTACTTTTAATTCTTTCTTGACTCTGGGCTCCAGAGAGTCTTTCCTGGAAGGATTCATTTCTTTGATTTATTTTTCAAAAACATTGTTTTTTTAAAAAGATATTTTCCTGGAAACATTTAGCCTTACTTTCCTGATAAATATAGTTTTGCTCAGTAGTAGCCAGATTTAGGAGACATAAGTTCCTGGGTCCAGAAGATTTCCTGGAGATGGAAATGGCAACCCACTCCAGTATTCTTATCTGAGAAATCCTATGGACAGAGGAGCCTGATGGGCTACAGTCCGTGGGGTCACAAAGAGTCCGACACAACTTAGTGACTGAACAATAAGTAGTCGGATTTGCCTGGTGTATGTTTTATCTCTCTCCTGAGAATTGGGGGTGAGTGACTTCTCACAATGGTCCCAAGAGAGAAGGCTCATTTTAGACCTGGAGATCTAAGCCTCAGAGCCAAAATGCTGGCAAGTTCCCAAGAGCAGAGTCACTGTCCACACTTTCAGTGGGACAGTGAACAGGGAAGTTCTCCGAGCAATTCTCGTTGAGGCCGTGTAGAAGAGACTGACTTGAAAAGAAATGGAGAATAAAAGGGAGCTATTAGGAAAAGGATAAATGACTCATTCTAGCATCAGAGACTCTCAGTGGTTAAGGTATAGAAGAATTAGGCAGTCTGGGCTCTTCTTAACTGGTAGGATTCCAGAGGTCAAAGGAACCCTGGAGGTTTGGGATGTGTAGAGCGGAGTCAGTGAAGAGTGAACAGAGTCTAGGAGGGTGGGATAAAGGCTCTGATGGGTTGAAATAGGAGGCATTGGACGAGCTGGTCTGGAGGCAGGTTTGGTAGGCAAGATCTGTCCCAGACATGGATTCGGGTGCTTTCTGAGGCTACTCTCCATTGGTTAGTGACCTTCTGGCATAATTACACATCAGTTCAGTTCAGATCTTTCTACACGTTGTGTGTTAGCAGATATTCCAAGAGTTGAGAAGTCATATTTTCTTTAGTTTATGTATGGTAAGTCCCCTACATATGAATGAATTCCATTCTAAGAGCATGTTCACAAGTCCAACAAAGTTAGCCTAGGTACCCAGCTAACACAGTCAGCTATATAGTACCGTGAAAGTGAAAGTGTTGGTCGCTCAGTCGCTCTTTGTGACCACATGGACTATAGCCACCAGGCTCCTCTGTCCATGGATTCCTCAGGCAAGAATACCGGAGTGGGTTGCCATTTCTTACTTCAGGAGATCTTCCTGACCCAAGGATTGAATCCAGACCTCCTGCATCTCCTGCATTGCAGGCAGATTCTTTACCATCTGAACCACCAGGAAAGTCCAAAGATACTGGAGTGAGTAGCCATTCTCTCCTCCAGGGATCTTCTCAAACTCAGGTCTCCTGCATTGCAGGCAGATTCTTTACAATCTGAGCTGCCAGGGAAACCTATATAGTACTGTGCTATAATAAATTAAAAATACTGTACAAATAATACATAAAACAAACATAAAAAATTAAGTTTTAGTCTTGAAAAGTACAGGAGTACCAGCTACATAAGCATTACTTTTTTGCTTCCAGACATCCGGGGCTTGACGCACAGATACTGTACTACTCTCCTCCAAGAGCCTCCCAGGTGGCACTAGGGGTGAAGAACCTGCCTGACAATGAGGAGACGTAAGAGATACGGGTTCGAGACTTGGATTGCCAGATCCCCTGGAGGAGAGCATGACACTCCCCCCCTCCAGTATTCTTGCCTGGAGAATCGCATGGGCAGAGGAGCCTGGCACGCAAAGGTCCACAGGGTCGCAGAGTCAGACTCCACTGAAGGCGCTTGGCACGGCACTGCAGTACTGCTCTGTACACAGTGCAGCGCAGTAAAGCACCCCGAAACACAAGCGCTGGTAGAGGAGGCGCGCAGGTGACGCCGAGTGCTGGACATCGGGACTGACTGATGTGACTGGACCTGTGAACCCACGCTTGCATCTCTTCAAAGTCAGCAACTTGAGTTCATACGTAGGGGACTTGACTGTGCTCTTCAGGAGCGGTGTGTGTTCGTGTGTGCGCATATATGTGCCTTTAGGCTTGGAACTGAGAGAAAATACTGCGTTTAAGAAAACTAGAGAACAATTCAGAACGTTAAAACTAAACAGTCTCGGGGAGGGGAGTCTTGTTTCCTCAAACCCCATTGAAAGTGGATGAAAAACCAGGAAGGGCAGTTGGTCTGTCTTTTCGAGGGGTCGATCACTCCTCTGCCTGGCTTCTTGCTCTTGCAGAAAGTGAAAGTGAAGTCGCTCAGTCGTATCCGACTTTGCGACCCTTGGATTGTAGCCCACCAAACTCCTCCATCCATGGGATTCTCCAGGCAAGAATACTAGAGTGGGTTGCCATTTCTTTCTCCAGGGCATCTTCCCAACCCAGGGACTGAACCCAGGTCTCCCACATTGCAGGCAGACGCTTTAACCTCTGCACCACCAGGGAAGCCCCACTCTTGCAGAGGGCCTGTTATTATCTCCCTGTTGCAGATGGCCAAGTTAAGCCTCACTAAGGGTATACAACCAGCCTGAAGCCCCGTGTTAAGAGGTTTCTCAGAGAGGAGACCCCAGGTCTCTACCCCACAGTTCCAGAATATCCCCCTCTTTAGGGTCTGCCCTCACTGAAAAGTTTCCCAGAAATGCACACAATCCAAACACACTGCTTATTGAAGACCATTGCCATTCTGTTAACTTTTCTATTTTCTCCACATTTCCCTCATCCCCTCACATTATTTTTTTCTTTTTTAAAGATTTTTATGATTCGGACCATTTTAAAAAATCCTTACTGAATCTATTACGACATTGCTTCTGATTTATGTTTTGCTTTTTTTGGCTGTGAGGCATGTGGAATCTTGGTTTCCTCATCAGGGACTGAACGTGCGCTCCCTCTGCAGTGGAATCTTAACCACTAGACCACCAGGGAAATCCCTCAGGTTGTCAATGACCATTTCAGTCCAGGGAAAGTTGGGCTTCTTTTTAGTTTGGGGTTACATCTCTGTGATGGAGGCTTCATGTTTTTCTCAGGAATTTTCTTGATGATTCTTTTCCCCTTTGGACATCTCTTGACTATCCTCAAGAAGAACCTGAGAGGGGGAACAAGTCTGTGAGAATTTTCCAAGGCAGAATGACATTCTCTTGTTAGAAGCTGTCATTCTCCAAGCGAACAGTGACTGCCTGACTCACAGACTGGTGAAAAGACGAGAAACAACAGAGGTGAATGGAAGGGGGCAGATCTGCTATTTCTGCCCTTGGAGACACCTCTACCTGGCATTTATTATAAGAGCAGAGTTTACCCTTCTGTGTCTGGAGGTGAGGTAATCTCACAGGTCTGCCATAGCCTCTGATGCCTCACACGCTGTTCCTTCCAGGGGGCCTGAGGTAGGGAATAAGAGGCTGTGTTTGCCGCTGTTAAAGAATACCTTTCTCTTGTTCTTTCTCTTAAAAATATTCGTACAAGAGCAATGTTCTATTCAGCCTGCCATTATGCTAAAAGCTTTTCCTTGGAAGACAATAGCTGTTCTCAGGAAAAAAAAAGATTTACACGGGGTCCCCAGGGTGTAATGAGCTACCACACAGCACCTGCCTCGGGTTGGGAGTTGTCACTTGTAAGTGGTTTTAAATTAGAACAGAGTGGAAAAATACACAGTTACAGAACTCCCCTTTCGGCTTCTTTGCAAATCATTTTCCGTCCTCTCTGGCCTTTGTCTCTTCCTGAGACACCTGATCAGGTATGAAGCACAGAACTTTCCAATGAGGAGAGTGGGAAGTGACGGTAGCGGTCCAAGGGAAACAGAAGCCTGAAGTGGAAACCTTTCCTTCTCGGAAATTTCTGTCTCTGTTTCGTCCCCCACCCCTCCTGGAGGCACATGAGGCTGAGTGTTGCTAAGGGATCACGGCATTTTAGAGCTTCAGCATCCGTAGACCGTGGAGTCCAGATTCCTCCACTGCTAGGGAGGGATTGGAGGTCAGATACACGAACTGACCTGTGTTGTTCTCCCAGCTGGTTGATGGCAGATGGGGTTTGAAACTTCAGACCTCTCGTCCCCTGATTAAATAAAGTGCTTTTCTCTCTCCCCACCCCCCACTTTTTTTTTTTTGGTGGGGGGGTGGTGGCGGGTAATGCATTGCTGTTGACAAATATTAGAACTAAAAAAATGAACTACAAGAGTATGAAAAACTTCTCTGTGTGGAAGTTTTTAATTAAAAAAAAGTTAGAAATACTGAATTGTAATGTTTTCTTGTCTTATAGCTTCCATCTTTTCAGGCAACCAGGGCTAGGAACCATGGTAGATATTAGGAAGATAGAGATGAATAGCACGTGATTCTAGTCTTTGAGACACTCTTGATAAGCATTGTATTTGTGTGTATGTGTGTGGCTTATGTAAACAAGTCATTATGATACAGAAATTATACAAGAACACAGTTCAGTGGAAGCATTGAAAAGAGAGGCTTTTTCTTCTTGGTGGAATCAAAGGGGGACTGGTACCCAGGAGGGAAAGCTTTGTACATCTCATGTGCTTGATGATGCTTTATTGACACACCTTTGCTTTTAAAGAAATCTCAGTGGACAATCCCAACACTATTTAAAGAACTGTTTAAATCTTTCTTGAGAAGACATGAAAAGGGGAATATATAAAATGCATGCAAACCATCATAAATTCATCTTTTTTCATCTTTCTTACTGTTACCAGTCTACACATACAAATAGAGGTTCACAATAATCCCACCGTTTTTCAAACTTTAAAACTATGACATTTAGCTCAGTTACATATCTCCTTTCCACTTCCCATTTTGGCCAGTCATTCTAAGAAAAGGAAGATGAAGAATTCTTTCTCTTTCCAAGGCTGGTTGGGGGCAGTGGGAAAAACTACAAAATCTTACAATTGAATAGTTTTGCTTATAATACCCAGTCACGTAGTTTATTCTTACAGAGTTTTTACATAATATATCATTTTGTCCTTATAGTTCCTTTGTTCTATAATGATAAAACTGAGATTCAGTATCAATGCCATTGGATCTATGTCTTGAACTCAGACTATTGCATGCAGTGACATGGAGGTGTGTCTTCTCAAGCAGGAAAATAGCTTTTGTAGAGACACGGAGGTCTAGAAATAATCGCTGTGAACATCTCAGGGTGCCAGAACTACTGGATGGGAAATTGAGTATGGGATCAGAAAATAAGGTGGGAAAGGTAAATTGGGCTGAGTTTTAAAATATACCTTATTTTTCATATTAGTTTCTCCTGAAAGCATTGATGAACTAATAGGATGCTGTTAAAAGCAGAGAAATGACAAGATCAGATTTGTTTTGGAGGAAGATCTTGTGGCAGCAATGTAAGGGATGGAGAAGGAAATGGCAACCTACTCCAGTGTTCTTGCCTGGAAAATTCCACGGACAGAGGACCCTAGAGGGCTACAGTCCCTGGGTCGCAAAGAGTCAGACCCAAGTGAGCACACGCAATGCAGGGGAAGTCTGGAGTGTGGCCGCGGTGACATGCCCCCAGCACAGAGAAGTTCGTAAGCATTTAGACCCTAGATTCAGACTCGCTGGGGTCCTAGTCTTGACTCTGCCATTTATTAGCTTCATGAGCTTGGAAAATATGTTTCAGCACTTCATGCCGAGGTTTCTCCATTTATAAATTGCAGATGGCAACAGTACCTTCTTCCTGAGTAATCTGAAGCTTGTAAAAGGACTTAGAACATGGTACACAGTATTCAAGAAAAAATAACAACTGTAAGTCTTCTATCTGGTTGATGAGAGTCCCAGGGAAGAAAAGTCTATGGAAATGGGAGGGGAGGGACTGAATTTAGGAGATATGTTAAGTCAGGAGTGAGAGATCTTGGTGATTAACAGAGAATAGGGATAAAGAAGAAAGAGTTGAACTATTTCTCCTTTGGGTGATGGGTGCACAGTTTAATACCAATAGAAGAATACTTGAAAGAGTAAGACTGTTGTGAATGGATACTGAGTTCAGTTTTGGAAATATTCATTTCCAGAGGCCTGCATATTATATAACTCAGGTTAAACATGATTATAAAGCCAATATGCTATAAGATATAATCTATTTCAGAGGGAAATAAAACAAAGTTTGCATTACCTGAATAATTTTCTAAATTAGCAAAGATATGATAAGTTGACTCTATGTGGTTACTGAAGCAGAAGCATGTAATGTATTTCATCAGAATCCATGCCCAAACTGTTATATCCTGTAAATATGTTCATAGGATTTAACAATTTATATCTTTTCAAGGTAATTAACTGTTTACAGAATGTTTATATGTGAATAACTGTTCCTCACAATAGCTCTGTGAGGTAAAGAAAAAAAATTACATTTTTGTTTTCCATTTTTAGCTGATACTATTGAGGCCCTAAAAAGTCATGTGGTTAGTAAGAGCTGGAGCTCACCTTTACCCCCAAATGCTCTAGCTCCATAACTCTAATTCCATAGTCCATGACCTTTCAGCTCTTCAGCCATGAGAGAAAATCCTTTATCGTTGAGGTGCTATTCCCTGCATGTAAAAATACGTGTTTATACGGCAGGTAATGCATTCTAGACTTCTCCAATGTGCCTAGTACCTGTGTAGTCCCATTAACATTAATAACCCTGGTAATTTTTTAGAAAAACCTATAGCACATGTTCTTTCTTTGTTTCTTTATTAATTTATTTTGTCTTTTTCTGTAAACTTTTTAAGAAACTAATTGAAGGATCATTGCTTTACAATACTGGGTTCACTTCTGCCATATGTCAGTAGGCATCAGCCATAGATATGCCTATGTCCCCTCCCTCCTATGACCCTCCCATGAACACCTACCTATCAACCTACCTATGAACTCCATATGGACACCTACTTATGAACCTTCCTTCCATCTCCCACCCCATCTCAATGCCCTAGGTTGTCCCAGAGACCTGGTTTGACTTCCCTGAGTCATACAGCACATTCCCACTGGCTGTCTATTTGACATATGGTGGTGTGTATGTTTTCATGCTACTCTCTCCTTTCCAAAATAAGGAACGCTTCACGAATTTGTGTGTTATCCTTGCGCAGGGGCCATGCTAATCTTCTCTGTACTGTTTCAATTTTAATGTATGTGCTGCTGAAGTGAGCACAACAATTTATTTTTATTTTCTGCCATTGATACCATGAAATTCCATGTTAGAATAGAATAGCCCTTGTAACTTTAGTAAAATCTAAATCTTTCTGCCTCTGCAAAACCCTTCTCACCTGTATTTTACCCCTTAAGCACTCCATACCCTTCAGCCACACTCATCTTCTTTCTATTCCTCAAACACAGTGACTAAATTATCTTCCCCAGGCCTCTGGATTTGCTGTTCCCTCTGAATGGAAAACTTTACCTCTATAGCTTGGCAAGATTGATTTCTTCTTGTCTTATATTATCCTTGCTCAGGTTGAGGAAACCTTCCTGGGTCACCATATATAATGTTCTTTCATTCAGAACCTCATTATTACCTGCCCTTGTTCTATCTTCCTCACAGCCCCTATGACTGAACTCCATATAGACAGAGATTACATGCTGTATTTTTTCACTGTTGTATCTCTAGGGTCTAACAGTTCCTGCAGAAAGCTGGTGCACACTCAATATTTATTGAACAAATACAGGAAATCTTTGCGTCTGTTTTTCCTTCCACCCACAATGCAGGGACACCTCTTGAAAAGTTAACTTTTTCCTTAGGTATTTCATGAGTTACGCTCAGGTCGCCTCAACTGTACTCATAAGGTAGCCATTGGATATAGTCACCCTTACGGGCCACTCCATTGTTCCGTGATGCTTGGGCTTGTTTTGTTAGTTGTCAGCTGTCCTCGAAGTTACTGAAAGGATTCTTGCTACTGCCATTGCTGGGTTTTCAGAGAGTTGCTTAATTCCATGTAAAGCTGGGGGGATTAGCACTCTCTAAAACTCCCCAAAACAATGTTGCTTGGCACCAAAGCACCTTAATTTCCTCTGAAAGAAGCTCCTTCTTCATACACTGGACAGGTACAAACTGGCTACCCATGTCTCCATTATTCAGATGTTTCTCTTTCTCAGAGTCCCTCACCTAAGACTTGAAAACTCATACTCCTCGCTTCTCTTCCAGCCTCAAATCCTAAGGCTTCCCTGCTTACCAGCACATGTTCTAAAGGGTGGGTCATGACCAACCTTCCAGTTCCCCAAATAATCAAACTCAGTTTACCAGGCTGCACTAACCAGACACTCTGATTCATGTATTTCATGGATGTCTCATAACATGACTGGCTTCCCAGGTGGTGCTAGTGGGTAAAGAATCCACTGCCAATGCAGGAGATGCAGGAAACCTGGGTTCGATCCCCAGGTCAGGAAGATACCCTGGGGCAGGAAATGGCAATCCACTTCAGTATTCTTGCCTGAAAAATTCCATGGACAGAAGAGCCTGATGGGTTACAGTCCACGGGGTTGCAAAGAGCCGGATGACTGAGCATACGTGTACAACGTGACCATGAGTTTGTTATTAAAAGCCCTTATTTTAATAGAAAAGGACAATGCAGTTTATTATTTATGGATATTTATATATACATAGAAAAGGTATAAAACCATGCTGGAAAAAGATAACACCAGCTTCAAAATAGTGATTCCATCTGAAGATGGTGGAGCATAAGGAGGAAAAAAGTGAATATTTATTGGGGAGTTTGAATTTCTTAAAGGAAAAGAATTTTAAGGAAGATATGACAGAAAGTGTGAGCTTTTAAATCTGGATGGGCAGGCACATGACTGTCTGTCCTATTGTTTTTTGTATCTCCAACTATATTTGTATTTCATATTTAAAGTTTAAATTAAAATTTAATATGTCAACATGTCATCCTTAATCAAAATTGATAAACTAGTATAAAATATGAAATTAACCACATATTTCTCATCTTATTATTCCCTAAGCAATTGCTTTTAACAGGTTCATGTTTTTCTTCAGTGCACACACACACACATACACACACACACATATACATCTACACTCACACATATACATGAACTCATACATACTGATTCCTGAAATTTAACTTAATGAACTTACATTAGCCTTCCTAACAATTCTGTCCTGTGAGAGTCCAAATCTCTTCCCCATGAATTCCAGGATTGACAACCTCACTAAATTCTGTATTACCAATTATAGTCCCACAAAAATGTAGGAGATTATTTTCCTCCAAGGCCCAACCAACAATGGATTTACCAGTCTTCTACATTTTCCTGTTGGTTAAAAAAAATTAATCCCCCTCTCTCAAAATACCATTTCAGTGTTTTTCTATTTGAATCTCTTTGTGCATTATTCAAGTGACCCATATTTTTAAATGTTATTTATGTATCTTCCTTTTAAGTTACTCAATTTTAAGAGTCATTTGTCTATTGTTTTATTAGATGCTTTGTCTTTTCCTAAATAATGTAATAAGAGCTCTTTGTATATTAGAAATATTCTTCTTTGTTAGACATTGATTTATTTAGCAAATATTTATAAAGTATTGATCATTGTTTTAAGACAGGGCATCAAGTGGTTGATGTTTTCTCCTAGTCTGTCACTTCTTTTTAAATTTGTTAACATCTTTGCTTAGTTTTCATAGAGTCTAGTATAATATACTAATGAAAGTAATGTGTTAGGGAAAAAATATGATTTTTAGAGATTATGGAAGTAAGGCCCAGTGAGTGAAAAGTGACTTGTGCATGGTTGCATAGGTATTAAGGATAAAGCCAGAAATTGGAAACTGAGTCTTTTATAATAACAAAAATTGCTTTATTTTAAATGCCACACTTATAAAAGAATTCATGTAACATAAAGGTCTAGGTTAAGAACAATAAAATAGACATCCAGGGATATACTACCCATTTTAAGAAATGGAACATACTCCATATTTTAACACCTAGAATTCTTGTTCCTATGTGTGTGCTCAGCCATGTCTAACTATTTGTGACCCATGGACTATAGCCCACCAGGCTCCTCTGTGCATGTGATTTCCCAGGCCAGAAACACTGGCGTGAGGTGCCATTCCCTTCTCCAGGGGATCTTCTTGACCCAGGAATTGAATTTGCTTCTCCTTCATTGTCAGGTGAATTCTTTACTAGTGTAACACCAGGGAAGCCCCATGTTCCTATGACCTCACAATTTTTTCATTTAGTAACTATCATCCTGGATTTGTGTGTTAAATGGTCTCTTGCTCTTCTTTATACATGAAAATCACATTTATATATACTGGAAACAAAACAACAAAAAAATCATGCCTTGCACAGCATTGTTCAATCCATCGGTCAAGGGTCCTCCCTGGATTTAGGATGAGATGTAACTTTTGTACCTTAAGCTAAAGGAGAGCCTTTCTCCTCTCTCTGCATGTCCCTGCCCCCACCCACCTCAAGTCACACTATAAAGTCCTCATTGCATAGCTTGGGACTGCAGGGGTCAGGGCATCGCAGTCTCACCAGTCCATCACACTTAAATCATCCCTCCCTCTTTGTTTTACATTCCCATCTTTCTAATGGCTGGACCACGTCCCACCCCCAACCTATTTCTCTTCTGTATATGCTTAATTCTTTTATTTGAATTTTTACTGTTTTCTAATTAATACATTTTATTTTTAGAGCAGTTTTATGTTCATAGTAAAAATGAACCAAAAGTACAGAGAGTTCCCATATAGCCCCTTCCCCCAATACCTTACAATCTCCTGCACCATTGACATCCCCCATCAGAGTGCATTTGTTACAATCGATGAACTTATGATGACATAATATTAGCACCCAAAGTCCATTGTTTATGTTAACATTCACTCTTGGTGTTGTATATTTTATGGGTTTTGACAAATGTATTATAACATGCATTTGCCATCGCAGTAATGTACAGAGGAATTTTCCTGCCCTAAATATCCTCTGTGCTCTGCTGATTCATCCTTCCCTCCCTCTTAAGTCCCTGGACACCACTGATTTTTTTTTTTTAACCAACACCATAGTTTTGCCTTATCCAGAACATCACATCTTTGAAATCATAAGGTATGTAAACTTTCCTTCATGTCTTCTCATGGCTTAATAGCTTATATCTTTTTGGTGCTGAATAGTATTTCATTGTCTCAAGTATCATAGTTCATTTATCTATTCATATACCATTTTGTAGACTGCAGCCATGAAATTAAAAGATGCTTGCTCCTTGAAAGAAAAGCTATGACCAACCTAGACAGCATATTCAAAAGCAGAGACATTACCTTGCCAACAAAGGTCTGTCTAGACAAAGCTATGGTTTTTTTCAGTAGGCATGTATGGATGTGAGAGTTGGAATATAAAGAAAGCTGAGTGCCAAAGAACTGATGCTTTTGAACTGTGGTATTAGAGAAGACTCTTGAGAGTCTCTTGGACTGCAAGGAGATCCAACCAGTCCATCCTAAAAGAAATCAGTCCTGAATATTCATTGGAAGGACTGATGCTGAAGCTGAAACTCCAATACTTTGGCCACCTGATGTGAAGAACTGACTCACTGGAAAAGACCCTGATGCTGGGAAAGATTGAAGGCAGGAGGAAAAGGGGATGACAAAGGATGAGATGGTTGGATGGCATCACTGACTCGATGGATAGGAGTTTGAGCAAGCTCTGGGAGTTGGTGATGGACAGGGAAGTGTGGTGTGTTGCAGTCCATGGGGTCGCAAAGAGTCAGACCTGACTGAGTGACTGAACTGAACTGAACTGATAGCAAAAGACAGTTTTTTGGATTCCAAATTTTGTAATTATTAATAAAGTTACCATAAATGTACATGTATAGGTTTTTGTAGTGGATGTAAGTTTTCAGTTCATTTGGGTAAATACCAAGGAGTGCAGCTGCTGGATCATTTGGTGAGAGTATGTTTAGTTCTGTAAGAAACTAAACTGTCAAACTATCTTCCAAGGTGGCTGCACAATTTTGCAATTCCCCGAAGCGGTGAATGAGAATCCCTTTTGCTCCACATCCTTACGGCATTTGGTGTTGTCGGTGTTCTGGATCTTGGCCATTCTCATGGATGTGTGTTGTTTAGTCGCTCAGCCATGTCTGACTCTTGTGACCTCATGGACTATAGCCTGCCAGGCTCCTCTGTCCGTGGGATTTCCCAGGCGAGAATACTGGAATGGGTTGCCATTTCTTTCTCCAGGGGATCTTTCCAACCCAGGGATCAAACCCACATCTCCTGCATTAGCAGTAGGATTCTTTTTACCACTGAGCCACCAGGGAAGCCTCTCATGTGGAGTGGAATCTTATTGTCTTAATTTACAGTTTTCTAATGATGTGTGATGTTGAACATCTTTTCATAGCTTACTTGCCATCCACGTATTTTATTCAGTGAGGTCTATGCTCAGGTTTTTTGCCTATTTTTTAATCAGATTGTTTTCTTGTTCCTGAGTTTTAAGAGTTTTTAGTATATTTTGGATGACAGTTATTTATCAGATATTATCTTTTGAAATATTTTGCCCAGTCTGTGGCTTGCCTTCTCATTCTTTTGATATTGTCACAGAAGTTTTTAATTTTAATGAAGTCCAGCTTATCAATAATGTGGAGTGGAATCTTATTGTCTTAATTTACAGTTTTCTAATGATGTGTGATGTTGAACATCTTTTCATAGCTTACTTGCCATCCACGTATTTTATTCAGTGAGGTCTATGCTCAGGTTTTTTGCCTATTTTTTAATCAGATTGTTTTCTTGTTCCTGAGTTTTAAGAGTTTTTAGTATATTTTGGATGACAGTTATTTATCAGATATTATCTTTTGAAATATTTTGCCCAGTCTGTGGCTTGCCTTCTCATTCTTTTGATATTGTCACAGAAGTTTTTAATTTTAATGAAGTCCAGCTTATCAATTCTTTCTTTCATGAATCATGCCTTTGGTGCTGTACCTGAAAAGTCATTACCATACTCAAAGTCATCTAGGTTTTCTCCTATGTTAACTTCGAGGAGTTTTGTAGCTCTATGTTTTACATTATGTCTTGATCCATTTTGAATTAATTTTTGTCAAGGGTGTAAACTCTGTGCCTAGATTCATAATTTTGCATGTGAATATTCAGTTGTTCCAGTACCATTTGTTTAAAAAGCTGTCTTGTTTCATAATGTTGCCTTTGCTCCTTAGTCAAAGATCAGTTGACCATATTCATGTGAGTCTATTTGTAGGATTTTTTATTCTGTTCCATTGATTTGTTTGTCTGTTCCCTTAATAATAGCACACTGTCTTGATTACTTAGTTTATAAAGTACTTAGTTTAAAAATCTCGAAGTTGAGTAATACAGGTCCTCTGTTCTTGTCCTTCAATATTGAATGGGCTATTCTAGGTCTTTTGCCTCTCCACGGAAACTTTAGAATCAGTTTGTCATTATCTATAGAAAATCTTGCTGGGGTTTTGATTGGGATTGCATTGAATCTATAGATTGAGCTGGGAAGAACTATTAAGAACTTCTTGACAATATTGAGTCTTCCAATGCATGGATCAAGGCAAAGTAGAAGTGGTCAAACAGGAGATGGCAAGAGTGAATGTCGACATTCTAGGAATCAGTGAACTAAAATGGACTGGAATGGGTGAATTTAACTCAGATGACCATTATACCTACTACTGTGGGCAGGAATCCCTCAGAAGAAATGGAGTAGCCCTCATGATCAACAGAAGAGTCTGAAATGCAGTACTTGGATGCAATCTCAAAATGACAGAATGATCCAAGGCAAACCATTCAATATCACAGTAATCCAAGTCTATATCCCAACTAGTAATGCTGAAGAAGCTGAAGTTGAATGGTTCTATGAAGACCTTTTAGAGCTAACACCCAAAAAAGATGTCCTTTTCATTATAGGGGGCTGGAATGCAAAAGTAGGAAGTCAAGAAACACCTGGAGTAACAGGCAAATTTGGCCTCGGAATGCAGAATGAAGCAGGGAAAAGACTAATAGAGTTTTGCCAAGAAAATGCACTGGTCATAGCAAACACCCTCTTCCAACAACACAAGAGAAGACTCTACACATGGACATCACCAGAGGGTCAACACGGAAATCAGATTGATTATATTCTTTACAGCCAAAGATGGAGAAGCTCTATACAGTCAATAAAAACAAGACCAGGAGCTGACTGTGGCTCAGACCATGAACTCCTTATTACCAAATTCAGACTGAAATTGAAGAAAGCAGGGAAAACTGCTAGACCATTCAGGTATGACCTAAATCAAATCCCTTATACAGTGGAAGTGAGAAATAGATTTAAGGGCCTAGATCTGATAGATAGAGTGCCTGATGAACTATGGAATGAGGTTCATCTTGTATCCTACAATCTTGTTATAGTTAATAATTTTAGGAGATTTTTCAAAAATTCTTTCAAATTTTCTACATAGACAGTCATGTCATTTATGAACAATAATAGTGTCATTTCTTCCTTTCCAATCTGTATATCTTAAAATTTGTGTGTGTGTGTCTTACTGATTTAGGACTTCCAGTACAATGTGAAAAGCAGTGGTAAGAGGGGGACAGTTCAGTTCAGTCGCTCAGTCAGGTCTGACTCTTTGCGACCCCATGGACTGCAACACACCACGCTTCCCTGTCCATCACCAACTCCCAGAGCTTGCTCAAACTCATGTCCATCTAGTTGGTGATGCCATCCAACCATCTCACCCTTTTCCTCCTGCCTTCAGTCTTTCCCAGCATCAGGGTCTTTTCAAATGAGTGATTTCTTTGCATCAGGTGGCCAAAGTATTGGAGTTTCAGCTTCAGCATCAGTCCTTCCAATGAATATTCAGGACTGATTTCTTTTAGGATGGACTGGCTGGATCTCCTTGCAGTCCAAGGGACTCTCAAGAGTCTTCTCCAACACCACAGTTCAAACACATCAGTCCTTCAGTGCTCAGCTTTCTTTATAGTCCAACTCTCACATCCACATATGACTAATGGAAAAACTATAGTTTTGACTAGATGGACCTTTGTTGGCAAGGTAATGTCTCTGCTTTTTAATATGCTGTCTAGGTTGGTCATAGCTTTTCTTCCAAGGAGCAAGCATTTTTTAATTTCATGGCTGCAGTCACCATCTGCAGTGATTTTGGACTTCTTGCCTTAGAGGCAAAAGAAGCTAGAGGGGGACATCTTTGTCTTATTTCAGATCTTAGCTGAAAAGTTTTGAGTTTCTCAGCATTAAGCTTGGTGTTAGCTGTAGGAGTTTTTGGAGAGAAAGAGAAAGAAGGTTTTATCAAGCTAAGGAAGTTCCCCTCTATTCCTAGTCTGCTGAGAGTCTTGGTCATAAAATGGTGTTATGCTGTGTGCTGTGCTGTGCTAAGTCACTTCAGTTGTGTCTGACTCTGCGAGACCCCATGGACTGTAGCCCGCTAGATTCCTCTGACCATGGGATTCTCCCGGCAAGAATACTGGAGTGGGTTGCCCTGCCCTCCTCCAGGGAATCTTCCTGACCCAGGGATGGATCCCGCACCTCTTACACCTGCCGTGTTGGCAGGCGGGTTCTTTACCTCTTGAGCCACCTGGGAAGTCCATAAAAAGGTGGTGAATTTTGTTGAATGCTTTTTCTGCATCTATGGCTATGATCATATGATCAGTCTTTTGACATGATAAATTACATTAATTTATTTAAAAATGTTGAACCAACCTTGCAGACCTGAGATAAATGCCACTCAGTTGTGGTGTATAATACTTTTATTCATAGTTGGATCTGATTTGCTCTTATTTTGTTGAGAATTTTACATCTATGTTTATGAGAGATTGATATATAGTTTTATTTTCTTCTGATGTGTTTTTCTGGTTTTATTGTTAGGAAAATGCTGATCTTACAGAATGAGTTAGGAAGACTTCCTCTGCTTCAATCTTCTGAAAGAGATTACAGAGTTGGTAGAATTTCTTCCTGAAAAGTTAAATAGATTTCACCAGTGAAACCATTCGAGCTATGTGCTTAATTCTTTTTTTCTTTTGTTGACTGCACCACGCAACATACAGGATCTTAGTTCCCCAATCAAGGATTGAATCCATGCCCCTTCTAGTGGAGGTAGCAGAAGTGCAGAGTCCTAACCACTGGACTGCTAGGAAATTCCAGTGTGCTTAATTCTTGACACATGAATGCTGTGATTGAATGAATGTGATTCTGTATGGAGACTTGATTACACTATGGGGCATTTGAAGGTAACACAACAGCCTTGTACATATTGGCAGGAGCTTCATCTACTGGGAGAAGTCATTCTCTAATGAAAAGCAGTTTGGAGCCTCTGCTTAGATCAGAGATCAAGCTTCTCTGGGAACTTCTGTCAACATCACTCACACACATCTACAAGTCTGAGCTTGAATATCAAGTTTGTATCATGTGATCACCTTTTATACCGTATGGCTACACTTGATTGGACCAGGGATGGACAACTGACATAAGCTGGACCAATCAGATTCTCTCTCTCTTTATGGGTTTGGGATAAGACCAAAAGGCAACTGTCTAGTTTCTGCATAGAGTTGGAACTGAGGTGCTCTAGACACAGGAGGTGTGGACCAGTTGTTGCTGGAGTTGTTCTGTCCGATATGGATAAAATTTCGCCTGCTAAGAAAGAAGGATGGGGTGGAAATTGGTCAGGTTCCTGGAAACAAGCAGAATAAAGCTAAGGAACTATGGGATGGAGCAGCTCAAAAGCTCTGACTGGGGCCCAGGAAAGGACAAAGAAAGTGTATCATGGGTTGGGGACCTAAGATCTAAGGATGGAGTAGCTCCTAGAAAGGGAGCTGTCATTATTCAATCCTTCCTCCAGGGAACACAGTCAGCAGCAGACCAGAAAGGCAGGGAGGGGTCGTTGGAGAGAGTTGGGCATACTCCTTTTTGGGGTATCTCCACCATCCTCCTCAGAGGGCCAGGCCTTGACTTGTGTTGTGGGGAGGGGAAGAAAGTGATGTAGAAGCTGAAGAAAAGATCCAAATCTGGGCTGGAGCAACCCAACTTCCTAACATGGAGTAACTGAGGGCTGAAGCAGGACTGAGTCCAGTTGACCTCTGCTCCCTCCAACCTCTATGCCAGGACCTTCAGCCACCAGAGGAAAATCATGAACGAATCCATGACTTTGGAAACACAAAAAGCCAGAAGGATTTTATTTAAATAGGCTTTAATCAGAAGTGAACTGGAGAGTTTTTTATGCAAATGTATTTTGGTTTTTAATTTAGAGCCATCACCTCATCAACTCTGATATGTGACTGCTGTGTTTCTGTAGGTCGGTGTCCTCCCTGTGGGTAGGTCTGCGTGAGAACCCATCTATTTATATAGTAGATCCTTATGACCTCTTCCTGTCAGCCTCTGTGTCTTCTGTACTGACAAGGTGTGCTCTTGACTTTATTATTCATTCCCATTAATCATTCTTGAAGAATAATGAATCATCATCAGTCATCTTCCTTTTTCCAGTATCCCAAAAGCACGATGCCTCAAAGTGTGTGCAGGTGAAGCTGGGGTGGGCCCGGAGGTATCCTAGGCCACAGCTGCCCATGTTCGTGTTTGGGGTGAGGCCTCAGATCTCAGAGTCCAGCCGGTAAGAGAAACGGGCCCAGGAGCCCCGGAAACGCAGGATTACAAACACCACAACCCCCAGCAGCAAGATGGCACCCAGGGTCCCGAAGAGGATCCCGAAGAAGGCTCCGAGTTTCATGCTCAGTTGTTCGCAGCGCTTGCCCCAGGGCGCGTAGATGGAGGAGGGCACACAGCTGGGGATAAAGAGGAGTGACATGGTCAGCAGGGGAGGAGGCTAACGCTGATCCTCCCCATCACTGTTCTCCTGCCAAGGAGGGTTTCCAGGCAGGCTGGGGCCCCCACTAGAGGACGGGTGGAGTCAGCCCTGCTGCCCAGTTGATGGAAGACCACTGGGCAACCCAGGCAGCCGTGGGGTGAATTCACATACTGTCCATTCCACCTGGACCTCAGGGAGGGGGCGGGGCTGGCCGCAGGTGAGCATGCGCAGACAAAAACCCAGCCCTGCCCCTAGCCCTCCATGGACCGGATGCGGAGCGGGCGGGGTGTATCTGCAAGGCGGACAAGCAAAGACGCTCTTGTGATAAGAGGGCCCTCTTATCATGAGAAGCGAGGTTATAAGAGGGCCCGGGTGGCGTTGCCCTTCTCCTTAGTAGGCCTTTGGCTCAGTGCACTCCTCTCACTACTGGTGATGAAGTAACAGGACAAAGGGCGCCAGTTTGAGAAGACCACCCTTGAGTGGTAATCTTAAGGAGGGCCGGGTCTAGACCCAAGATAGAGGGTTCCATTTTCACCAGGAGATAGCAGGCTGTCCACCCAAGAAGTAAAATCATGTGTAAGGGAGCCCGGATCCTGCTACTTAACTTACTGGGTTTCTTATCCTCTCTAAGCTGCAGTTTTCTCATCTTTAAAATGGGCATAATAGCCCCCTGGCCCCCAGTAGCTGGTCTGAGTTGCAGAGGTAATATACTATCTTTGTTCTCCACCCACTGTGGGCACTCACACATTTTTTTCCATCTCCCCTTTTCTCTGATCCCTGTTCTCTCAGTGGCAAAGGGAATTGTCCTAATTTTCAGACACCATGAGGTACCTGCAGCGGGGCCCATCTGGCAGGTGCTGGCACTGGCCTCCGTGCTTACAGTAGCCCTGACTGCAGGGGGACACGCAGGTGAAGCCACCCTGGGGGCTGTAGACCAGGCGGTAGTCCTTGTAGCCATTGCACTGCAAGTAAGTTGCCAGCATGCTCACGTTCACTGTCGGGTAAGACACAAGTGAACATGGAAAACAACTGATTAACAGCAAGCCTATACCTTTTCGATGAAGAATTGCATGTTAAGGCACTTATCCTAAGACATAATTGGAAACCACAGGAAAACTATGTATGTTCATGAAGGTTCACAGCAGCATGGTTTATAAGAGCAGCAATGCTTCATGAGAGTGGTGTTGTTAAACAAAGCATATTGTGCAACTGATAAGCTCCACATATGCATCGGTTAAGAGTGTATGCTGTGAAGTCTGCCAGACTGAACTGAAACTCAGACTCTACTGCTAACTAGTTGTGTGATTTAGGAGAAATTTCTTAACTCTTTCAACCTCAGTTTCCTTATTTTTAAAAGGAATGTGATAATATATGCAGAGTACTCAGTAGGTACCTGACAACCCTCAATAAATGGTCACTATTAATATAACATTCTGTTTAAAATATAGCGCAGATGTTACAAAATATCAAATGGAATGTGTATACAATAGACAAGGCATTTAGTTCAGTTCAGTCACTCAGTCGTGTCTGACTCTTTGAAAATCCCATGAACCGCAGCACGCCAGGCCTCCCTGTCCATCACCAACTGCCAGAGTCTATCCAAACCCATGTCCATTGAGTCGGTGATGCCATCCAACCATTATGTTCACAATTATTTGAGTAACAAGGAGGTTATCAAACATTAGGCATGACTTGATCCTTTTATTGTAAAAAGAAATAAATAAATTGATATATGTGAAGGTTCCTATGCATACAAGAAAGTTCAAAAGAATATGCGCAAAATGGGTCTGTCCCTGGGGTTTGGGATTAGGAGTTATTTTTTTTTTCTTTTTGTTAATCTGTGTTTCCTGAAGTTTCTATAATAAACATATTGTATTTGTATCGTAAAAATTGTGGGGGTTTTGTTTGTTTTTGCTACTAAAAGTCAATCCCCCATCCCCAAACACACACACACACACACACACACACACACACACACACAGCAGTTTGGAGGATTTCAAATTGTTGCCGCTGGGAGGGAGGAGGCTTAGCCTGGATTCTAGAAGAAGCTCTTGTTTGATCCAAGTAACAGCAGCTTCTGTTGGGTTTGGCATAGTCCCTGCCAGTTTCTGCCTGACTTCAAAAAACAGGGTGAGCTATTTCTTTCCTTCTCTGGCAAGTTTGCCAACCTATCTTATTCTTGTTCCAGCATAATTAGGGGCTGTCAGAGTTGAAAGGGACCTCGGAAATCCCATCTCATTTTCCAGGTGGAGGTACTGAGACCTGGATTGGGGATGGCTTTTGCAGAGGGTCACACTTTTTCAGGAAGGGAGTCTCTGCCCATGGGCCAGGTCTCCAGCTTTCAACTTACTGTCTCCAGTTTGGGGGCAAAGGCAGAAAGAATGTCTTTGTTTCTGTTTATAAAGTGCAATGGCCTTTTAACCAAATCATTAACAGTTTTAGAGAGAGAAAAACTTTGGCAGCGATGGAAAGCAGCAGCTGGGGATTATACACATGGGGACTCACCAAGCAGTACTTTGTGCTCCTGTTCTTGAATCTAGAAGGCTAGTGGGTAAAATATTCACAATTTCTCTCAAAAATTACAAACAACAACAACGAAAAAACTAAATTGACTTGCTTCTTATCTGTGGCCCACTGTAGAATACATTTCAGCTGTGGGTTTGTGTGGGCTGCAGACCTGTGACAGGCTCTCACTGCCTACCTCCCCCCTCACCTATCCCAGCAGCTATCTCCCAGACAGTACTCACAAGCCATCACACTGTACACATCCTTCCTGGAGATGGCGTGGAAGGTCACGTTGTTCCTGGGCCCCCCACTTCTCTTCCTCCTCATCTTGGGAGCCGGGGGTAAGAATGCCTTCACCACTGCGTCCAGCAGCCGGTTGTTCAGGAAGTCAATGACAGGGCCCTCAGGGCGGTACTGGAACTCAGAGATGATGTTCCAGTGGTGACGGGAACTTCCTGAGGCTGGTGTATTGAAGGTTTACTGTAGGGTGGGGGGGCACAGTGAGGGGCCAAGGGGAGAGGAGTTTGGAGGAAGACCCGGGGACCAGGCAGGGACAGTCCCGCTTACGTTTGATCCACTTGTCTGTTCCAGAGAAAGGCCCACAATTCCAGGTTCTTTAGTCTATAGGCCACCTAGGGCAGAGATGGGGGTTGGGTGGGGAGTGGAAGCAAGGGTGAGGCCCAGTCCACAGAGGAGACCCTTACCACTTTAATGAACTTATTCACCTCTCTCTCTCTCTCTCTTTTCTTTTGTTTGTGTGTGTGTGGAGCCCCTCGGCTTCCGAGAACTCAGTTCCCTGACCAGGGATTGAACCCAGGTCACAATGTGTGAAAAGTCAGAATCCTAACCACTAGGCCACCAGGGAACTCCCTATTTCCTTCTTTGAATATGAGGACACTGGACCACCAGAATGTTTCTTATCATTTCTTCATCCCTACACCCCAGCTTAGTCTGGTGACTGGCACATATCCCTGCTTAACAGAAGTTTGTTGGTGAGTGAAGGACTTTCAGTAAATAGCCCCTAACTTGCAATGGTGACCCACTCCAGTACTCTTGCCTGGAGAATCCCATGGATGGAAGAGCCTGGTAGGTTGCAGTCCATGGGGTCGCGAAGGGTTGGACACAACTGAGCGACTTCACTTTCACTTTTCACTTTCACGCATTGGAGAAGGAAATGGCAACCCACTCCAGTGTTCTTGCCTGGAGAATCCCAGGGATGGGGGAGCCTGGTGGGCTGCCGTCTATGGGGCTGCACAGAGTTGGACACGACTGAAGCGACTTAGCAGCAGCAGGAGGATTCTATATAGGCTTCCCTGGTGGCTTAGCGGTAAAGAATCCATCTGTCAATGCAGGAGACCCAGGTTCGATCTCTGGGTTGGGAAGATCCTCTGGAGAAGGGCATGGCAACTCACTCCAGCATTCTTGCCTGGAGAATCCCATGGACAGAGGAGCCTGGGGGGCTATAGTCCACAGGGTCACACAGAGTTGGACATTACAGAAGTGACCGAGCAGCAGTAGCAGCAGGACTCGAGAGCCTCAGTAACAACTACTGTGGCTGGGCCTGTGCCTGGGCAATGGGCTAGGGCATGGGAGCCAGGAAGAGACCGTCCCTCGGGGAAGTCAAGGAAGGTTTCCTGGCTATGAAATGCCCTCTCTGTTTCTTCCATATAATATCCAAGTGCAGGTCCCAAGAGATGCTCAGAAGGAGAGGCTGTGTTGACCCAGTCACCTTGGACTCTATTCATTGAGAGCTGGCCATTCCACCCCACTTGGAAATCTTCATCCTGGGCCTTCCTGCCTTCCTCACCCTCAGCCTTCCCTGGAGCAAGGCGCTCCTGCCTCCTTTGGCAGTAGAATCCAGATGGATGTTGAGACTCAGAAGGCACAAGCCAGGGCTAAAACCTTGCCTGAACCTGCCAAGGCTCGCCCCCCACCCAGAGCTGGCTGGCAGCACTGACCGAGGCGTTGACATCTGCTTGGGAGGCATTTTCGTCTTCAATGAGCGAGAGCTGGATGATCCTTAAAGGAAGCTCTGGAGATGGGAAAAGCGAATTCATAATCACCTCACAGGTTTACCTAGCCCAGAGAGACCTCCCTATCCTACACTGGCAGAAGGTCACAGAAGAGGTGGCCAAGTCTGCTGACCCTCACCCTAGTGCACGCTGGACTACGGTCAAGGTTCCCGTGCCTTGTGCTGAGCTGTGAGGTCACCTTCAATCTTTTCTCAGCAGACAGCTCAGGCTGGTGATACCTGCTGTTGACAGTTGCCGCCCACTCGCTCCCATAGCCTACAATCTACCACCACCTGAGGGAAATCTGGAGCTCTGTCCTGTGGGTTTGAGGGATTTCACCTGGCCCCAGGAGTCCTCCAACTTCACCCAAGGCGGGAGAAGTGGGGATGGCAAGAGGATCTGGTCTTAACCTTGACGGACGGTTGGAGTGAAATTGTTTCCAGCCAGGAAGCAGCGGGCGTCGGTGAAGGCTGAGGGGCAGGAGCAGACGGGCTTGCAGCCCAGAGTGTGGGAGATAGAGCAGAAGCCGTTGTTGTAGCAGTAGTCCTCAGGGCAGGACTTGTTCTGACAGAGGAAGGGTTGCTCCAGAGCTGCAGGGGGAGCCGAGAGGTCAGCAGCAGCACACCAGGCACCAGCGGGCAGGCCCCAGCCCAGGGAAAGCTGCTCCCAGGACAGGCTAGGTTTCTTTCTCACAGAGCCCACTTAAACTATGTTCTGTTTGTGGGCCACTCTGAACCTCAAACTATCCTTCTTTTTCCAGACATTTCTTTGCCAGGCAATCCTTTTTTTCTCTGCTAGGTAAGGGTTCTCTCACTTCTGCGGAGGGAATGGAGTGTTTATCAGACCCATCAGGAAAGGACCCTCTTCCAGGAAAGCCCACCAGCCTGTTTTCTTTGCTTCCGTCCCCTTTTCTGCATTTACGAGGCTGTGGTTTTACCCTCTATGGTCTCTGCTCTGAATATGTAGTGGTCTCTAGATTTCACTGGGGCGCTTCAGGGGCTTAGTGGACGCCTCACTGTGATGTCCTCAGTGACACTGGAGGCTCAGAGGTCAAGGAACAGATGGTTGGGAGGAGGACTCAAAGGGAAGATGAGGCACCCATGCTGCCAGATGCCCACAGCAGCCCCTGCCCCAACATGTCCTGAGACCCTGGGCCTGGCATATCTGAAAATCCCCAGGAGCCTGAGGGCCCACCGCCACTGGCTTCTGGTTTCCCGGATGCTGCTGGAAGTCTCCTCCCCTCTCCAGGCCGTCTTCAGTCTCTTGCCCTGGGTTTCTCCCAACAGTGCCTCAGGGCTGCTCTGCTCTGACCCCTCCCCAGGCCTGTACAACCTCTTCTTCTTCAGCTTCACACCTACGATACCCACCTCACCTCCTTACCATACCTACCTGCATTGAACATTCTAAAGACTCACTGGAAAGTGGGAAGAAATGGTTTGCCCAGCTGTGTTAGGCCCTCCCTTGAGATGTCACCTGTCCCCAGAACCTCCTGCCAAGGCGTTGTTTCCAGCTCACGTGCACAGTGACGTCCATCCCCAGTCAGGTTCGGGGGGCAGGCCTCGCAGCCCTTCCGGAAATGCACTTTACATTCGGGAAGCACTGCTCGTCACAGGGGTCCTTGGAGTAGTTGCAGTAGCGGCCGAAGGTATTACCATCACACTTGCAGTCCGCTGCCTAGAGTAGGTTGCTGATCACTGGGCGGCCAAGGAGCTGGACCATTAAGGGTTTCTGGCGTGTTGCTGTAACCCACCCTGTTGGTCTGAAAACCCATGGATCCCAAGTCCTTGTCTTAATTATGTTGGTATCCAATGACCACCTTCTCGAACAGGCCCTGGGCCCACCCGACCCTGTCAAGGGTAGGCTGTCCTCCAGGCTGTGCAGCCTCCCTGGGCCATCCTGAGCTCTGTGCCCAGCCCCTGCCCCTGGGTCCCAGCCTCTTCCCTCTCACAGCAAATCCTCTTGCCTGAAATCCTTTCTAGAGTAAGATGGTGGCTAAAAAAATATTCTCCCATCTCTAGAATACTGGATCCCACATAAGCCCCGGTTTGCTGCTCTCCCTTCCCTTGCTGACTCCCACCCAAGAAGGAGACTCGCTGCCAAGCACGGTGAGAGCAAGCGGTAATTAGAACAAGGGCACAGGGAGGGGAACCAACCAGATTCTCAGCAAGTTCATGTCTCTCTTTGCTACCTCCCCTACTAGATGATGCTCGAAAGTTCCCTGAAATGGAAACTTTCCACACCTCTACTGTCAAGACTAGGTATCTTGGGATATCTAAAATACTGTATGGATTTTAATCTCTCCCCCTTCTCACCCCCCCAATCTGTATTTTTTTCATTTTCTGCCTTCTGGACTCCTCTACCTCGGTCCCTTCAAGTGGGGAGTCTCTGCTCATGCCTCAGGAGGAGGGTGTGTAAGACATGAAAGAGGTGATAAAGTATTGCCAGCCAAACACTTTCCTTTCTGGCTCCCCTCAAAAGTGACAAGAAGAAACAAAAGAGATGGGGCCAAATTCATGACATAGGCCAGGTATCTTGGCTAGAAACTTGAATGGAGAAGGATTTTCTCCAAACTGCCAAAGAGATGCTTCTTCATTTGGAAAGTGAAGTCAGTCAGTCATGTCCAGACTCTTTGCACCCCATGGGCTGTGGCCTGCCAGGCTCTTCCATCCATGGGATTCTCCAGGCAAGAATACTGGAGTGGGTTGCCATTTCCTTCTCCAGGAGATCTTCCTGACCCAGGGATTGAACCTGGGTGTCCCACATTGCTGGAGGAAGAGCGTAAAAGAAGAAAAAAGTTTTGGGCAGGGACTAAGATCAGAGGGAATCTGTACTTCTCTTCCCAATACCATGAAAATGACTCCTCGCTCCCCGCCCCCCAAAAAAAGTGGCTATGCAGTGTTTCTATGCAGATGGGACCCTAAGCCAACTTACAGGAGATTTCTTTTGTCTGAGCAAAGCACAAAAGCCACGGAGCCTGAAGGGAGGGCCCATGGAGCTGGGATCTGTGTAGACTCAGGCCCAGGGACTGCATAGGCACCTTCCTACCCCACGCTTCACTGTCTTATTCCAGAACCATGGAGCTGGAACAACTGGGAAACTCCAAGAAAGCCTGAGTTGGAAGTTTCCTACCAACCTGGCTGAATGGGAGCTGGGAGATAAAAATTCAGTTGAGCTCCAAGCATTAAAGAAAGTTCTTTTGTATACTTTCGTAAGTTTGTGACTCGAGGTTGGTATCTGGTCCACTCACTATCCCCGCTCCCAAAATACACCTGACACCAAGGGGCTGAAGGACAACACCCTTTCAATTCCTACTTCCTTTCCCCTCCACAGGGAAACTCCTCCTATTCCGTTGTCTAACACTCACCTCCAGGGAGGAGTTGCTCACCCAGCTGCTCTGGTTGTACAAACACTGGCTCTCTGCCTTGCACTCACAGACCACTGTCCTTGGCTTCAGTACAGATGACAAGCTTCCCTGGTCACTGCTTGCTAGGATCTCCAGAGTAAATGGTTCCAGCAGCTTTGGTGTCCATAGCAATGTCCCATTCTCTGTCCCAAGGAAGACAAGATCATTGAGAGTTGGGAGCCCTATCTGTTCTGCTGTCTGATACCTCAGGTGTGGATGCTGGATTTCCCCCACCCCTCTCAGACCACCCCTCTGATCTTCTGTGGCGTTTCCTTGAGCAAGGTTAGTTTCCTGGGGTAGCCCTGATTACACTCCAAACTGGAGGTGGCACCAGCCCATCTCAGTGGTTGTGGGGCAGCACTCCACAAGCAGAAGGCAGTTGCCCTGCCCCTTGCCGAGACCCCTGGGCTTGCACCAGAATGGCTCATCAGGAGGGGGACGGAGGATGAAGGCCAGGATCCTCCCAACACTTGCTCCCCACCTCCCAACACTTCCCCAGGCTAAACTGCAGGCCAAACTGATTTCAGCTTCACAGCAGCCCCACCCCGCCCTGACTTCACTGCCTGCCCTCATCTCCTAGAATTTCGGCCAGCCAGCTTCAGACAGCAGACGACAGCGAAACACTGCAGCTTATCAATAAGGACTCTTCTGACCCAACCTGTTTTGTGTTTTTAAGAACGTCTCCTGAAAACAGTGGACTGAGAAAGCTGATAGTAGGGAACAGACGAGTGTGACTTGCAGGCTGTCGGTCTTCAGGACAGGAGCCAAGTGGGCGGGAAAATTTCCTGGTGCCATTAATTTGACACCTGGGAGGATGCCATGCAGAGCAACAGGGTACAGCCAAAGCAGTCCCTTCTTATGCACAGAGAGAGAAAATGAGTCAGAGACGTGTTCAGAGTCCGAATAAGGTCCCTAAGGGCTTTGGTTTAGCAAAGAACAGTCACCAGCTTAATCAGTGCTGGCAGCGGAAGGCAAGCTGCGCGCTGTGGGCTTTGACTCTTTTTTCTTTCCTTTGGCCGCGCTGCACAGCTTGTGGGATCTTAGTTCCCCAACCAGGTTTGAACCCAGCCCCATGGCAATGAAAGTGTAAGTGCGGAATCTTAAACACTGGACTGCCAGGGAGTTCTCTGGGCTTTGACTCTTGAGCCAGATCATGGTTACAGGCCTGACCTGGGTCTTCACAGCATTCCTGTGAGAAAAAAATGAAGCTTTCCTTGGCCCAAGCACAGAAAAGCAGACAAGGAGAGACAAAGTGAGGTAAACATGGTTGATAAACATAAAAGTAGTGAGAAATGGACCAGATAAAGGTTTTGTATTTCCTTAAATCTTGTTCCATATGATTGAAGAACCTAAACCACCCCATTTTGTTAAAAAAAAGACTCCATTTTAGAATTCTGAGGAAAGAGTCTTTGGAAATCCCTGACTTCACCCTACCACCTGCGAGCCAATCAGACCCCACATCAGGATCTCTTGACTTTACGTTCAGGACTTATGACTTGTCCAGAAAATTCAAATTAAGCCCGGGAAATGAAAACCAATCAGAACCCACCACCTAACCCTTCCACAGGAGGTAACAGTTTTCGCGCGAGAATACCCTATATAAGCAACGAAACCCAGAGTTCGTGGCTCCTCTCCTTAGCCACTGGGTTGGTAATGGTGGGAGCCCCAGCTTGAGCTTGGTAATAACTCTCTTGCTCTTGCATCGGATGCTGGCTCTCTGGTGGTCATTGGGAGATTTTGCGACTTGGGCCTAACAGTGATATCCTTCTTTTAATAGATAGGCAAATGTTTTAAATTTAGTATCTGTTAATTAACATATTTATTCTCATAATTTGTTGATTACATGAAGATGATAACATATTTCAAGACTGAGACTAATTAAATCTTTGAATAAATTGTATATGCCCAGAGGCAATCTAGCTAGCTGGCCAAATCTCCATAAGCCCATCACTGCTATTCACTGGGGATGGGGGCGGGGCACCTATTTGAATTATAGTGATCATTCCTAAGAAATGCTGGTCCTGGATATTCCAGTGAAGAAGTGACATGAAGTTTTACAGAATATAATCATGCAAAATTACCCAAAGTTTGACTCTGACTTTATCGGCTAACCCCCAGCCAAGTGTTCTTACCAAAGAGCTTGAAGTCTGTGCAGTTTTTTCTGAGGGTGAATGTGGTGTCCTTAGCATTGCTGGTGTAATTAACCACTGTGGTCTGTCCCATGTAGGCTTTTATCACATCAGGACCCTTGATAGAGGGTGGGTACCGATCTGAGACACAGAGAAGGGAGGTGGGGTTTAAGGCAGGATACTCCCTTACCTTCTGGGCCATCTCTTTTCAGCCCTCTAGGAGGCATTCCTCAGGCTGGGACCCATCTCCAGAAACAGGAGTTAGTCTGTGCACCAGCTCACAAACCCATGAAGATCAGGCTGAGGTTGTATTGCCCAACCTTCTCCCCAGACAGGATTTATTTCAAGTTCTTTCCTTATCAGAATGCTGTGCCAGGTGTAATATGAAGTGAATCAGAGGACAGCGCTGTTCAGACTACTGTGTGGAGTTTTACATTTGGAAGAGGACTGAAAACCCTGAGGGTCACGTCATGGGCATTGTGTTTGTCAGGAATAGAGAGGGAGTGTAACCTTTTCACCGGCCTCTGTGTTTTGAAGCCCTGCTATTTCCATTTCATTGTTTATTCGTTCATTCAGCCAGTCACTTAACAAATATTTATTGAGCACCTACTCTATGGTTGGCACTGTTCTATGTAGTAAGAATGCTGCAACAAATGAATAATAAAAAAATATACCTATGAAAATTAGAAAATATGTTATTAACTAATAGATAGTTATAGATGCTAAGGAGGAAAAACAAAACAGGGAAGGCAAATAGGAAATGTGGGTGAATGTGAAATTTTAGACAGGTTAGCCAAGAAACGCACTGCTGAGAAGGTGACATTTGAATAGAAACTGGAAGGAGGTGAGGGGCGCCAGCCAGCTGGGGTAGCCTGCAGGCACCCTGGGGCAAAGCATAGCAGGCAAACAGAACTGCCCGTGCAATCTGAGTTGGTAGGGAGCCAGGCATGTCTGAGGAATACAAAGAAGCCAGTGGGGCTGGTGTGGAGGGATGGGGCTAGAAGTCCTAGGAGAAGAGTTTGGAAGGGCAATGGGTCAGGCTGGATAGGGCTTTGAAGGTCATTGTTAAGAACAGAGTGAGCTGGGAAGTCATGGGAAGGTTTGAGTACAGCAATAGCTTGAGCAAAAGAACCTGTTAAATTTTACAAACGTGTAGCTCAAAGGAGTGTCATGGAAGGGCGTCCCCTTATCTGTGCCCTGACTCGGCACACGCCTCCCCAGGCCTCACAGCACTTACTCAGAGTAGTGTTCATCTGCTGGTAGACTCTAAATATCGCCCTAGTGTCCTTTCCGAGCTTTTCGTTTCCTGTGGCCAGGACATCGAAGATGCATTGATCATCTCCATGACAAGAAGAGGTCATATTTTTATTCAAGGACGTGTTTCGCAGCAGTTGTGAAAGGAAGACAGGGGTGAAGCTGGAAGGCAAATGGTCGTTCCTCTTGCCAAAAAGGCTTGTTCCATTGATTTTCCCTAAAACACATTATGTGATGCAATGATGGTGGCACCAGGGTGGGACCCTAGCTATATTCTATTGTGTCTACACCTTGTGTGTGCTGTGTGCTAAGTCACTTCAGTCACGTCTGACTCTTTGTAACCCTATGGACTATAGCTCATGAGGCTCCTCTTTTCACGGGATTCTCCAGGCAGAATAGTGAAATGGGTTGCCATGCCCTTCTCCAGGGGATCTTCCCAACCCAGGAATGGAACCCCTGTATCTTAAGTCTTCTGAATTGGCAGGCAGATTCTTTATCACTAATGCCACCTGTGTCCACCCCTTACCCTTGCTTTATGTAAGTTTGGGATTGCAGAGGACAGTGACTTCCAGATTCTACTTCTGGAAATCCCCACTGTAGGGAGTGAGGGCCACCCACCTCCCTCATCTTCTCTTCCAGGTTGAAGGGCTGTGGGTGGGATGGGAATGGAGGGGACAAATCTGGGGTGGAGGGGACAAAGCTTAGGTGGCACCAGCATCCCCAGGTCTCTTCCTTTCTACTTCTCTCTCACGAAGGACAGGGTCTCGCTCCCGTAGGTCTGAGGGGGACAGTACAGCAGCTTCCTTCACCCGGGACCTGCCCCATCTGCTCAAAGACCCTGAGGCCCAGACTCACAGGTCATTCCATAGTGAAAAAGCATCTCCTCGGAGCTCCTTTTCGGTATGGTGGAGCCATTGGGCATCCTAAAGTCATCATCTGGGTTGCCGTTCCAGAAGCCTGGGGGACCGAGCAGGACTCAGCCACCCTGGGAGGTGGCCCTCCCTTCCCCAGGGAGCATCCAACAGGCACAGGGAGATGTGGGGAGGAGTAGGGGGCCTGGGAAGACTCTTTCAGTGGCATCTGCTCTCTGCTCAGGAGGAGGAGAGAGGACTGTAACCTCAGAGCCTACCCTCTGCTCCAGGGAAAGGAGGAAGTGGAGAAAGAAGGGAGGGAATGTGGGGGATGGAAGGAGGGTGTGAAGCCCAAGGGAGAGAGGGAGGTGGGGGAAGGGCGGCTGCCGGCCCCATGCTCTCGTGAGCCCATCCTCAGTGGCCCCTCGGCTGCCCTGGGCCGGCAGCTTAAGGAGGATGGGAAGTGAGCCTCAAAGGCTGCTGAAGAGGTCCCACCTCCTCCTCCTCCGCTGAGACGCTGAGAAAAGAAAACCCTACTCGGGATGTCCGCAGGTGCACTGGAGGGGAAGCTGCCTGTGGGCTGGGATCTGAGCTCTGCTGCAGAGGCAGAGCGCTGCCCGCTCCTTACCCATGAGGCCCTCAGTGTGGTTCTGATACCCCTTCGAAAGGCTGCAGGAGATGTGGAGGATGTTGGAGATAGCGAGCACGGAGACGGCAACAGCACCATCGAAACTGGCTGATACCGTGGAGCCGTGGTGGGTCACTATGACTCCAGAGCTGTTGAAGATCTCCTGGTCTAGATTGTTGGGAGACAAATGAGGAAAAAGCCAGCGGTGGAGCCCCGGAGGCCCAGGACTTGTCAGCAGTAAAGTTTACAGATGCAGAGAGGAGCCTGAAAGCAGCTGGGAGATGCCCGGCATGGTCCTTCTCCGGGGCCACAAAGCACACTCACAGGACACGCTCGCAGCCCATCCCACCCTCTTCTCCCTGGGGACTGAGGAGGAGGCCCCAGAGGAAGGAGAGAAGTGAAGAGGGAAGTTTAAGGCCTGGCTCCAGTGAAGAAGTTGCTCCGGCACGGCTGCTGGAGGGACCGTGGGGTGACGGACGACCATGCTGCTCCGCCCCAAGACCACTGCCTCTCCACCCCAGCACCCTGCTCCCCAGTGCTGGGCACCCCGCCGACCCTGACCCAGGGAGGCGGGAGAGCCCCAGCCTACCTTTCATATCTTCACCGTTAGTCTCAAATGCTATGGTCTGGTTATTGAGCTGAACATGGATTGTGTTATTGGGTTTAAGGAGCCATTGAACCTGGAAGGGAGTTGGCAGAGACCTCAGCCCAACCTGCACGGGGCGGAAGCAGAGGAAGGAGACTGGGGCTTGGCCGATGGTGAAAGTGATGGGAGTGTGACCAGGAGGTGGTGCTAGCTGCCATGCATGAGGGTGCTTGGCCTGGGCCAGGCCATGAGCAAGGCACATTTCAGAGACTAGCTTTTAAATCTCACAACCGCCCTGTGAGGTAGGTGATCCCTATTTTACTCTAAGGAATACAAGGTGTTGGATGTTGTTTCTTCAGTCTCACTGGACCTTAAGCCTTAAGACACCTTAAGTGTCTCCAGGGTTGACTCTTTATTTATATTGAAATATAGTTGATTTACAAAATCGTGTTAGTTTCAGGTATACAGCACAGAAATTCAAACATACATTCATATATAGAATATATATATATATGTAATTCTTCAGATTCTCTTCTCTTATAGGTTATTACATAATATTGAGTAGAGTTCCTTGTACTATACAGTAGGTGCTTGTTGGTTATCTATCTATGTCGCTTCAGTTGTGTCTGACTTTTTGTGACCCCATGGACTGTAGTCCCGCCAGACTCTTCTGTCTATGAAATTCTCCAGGCAAGAATACTGGAGTGGGTTGCCATGCCTTCCTGCAGGGGATCTTCCCAACCCTGAGATCGAACCCACGTTTCCCGTGGCTCTTGCATTGCAGGCAGATTCTTTACCGCTGAGCCACCTGGGGAAGGCCTATGTTATTTATAGTAGTGTGTATTTGTTAATCCCAAACTCCTGATTTGAACTACTGCTCTGGCAGGATGCATCCTCACTGCCTCTAGCCCCTTCCCTTCTTCTTTCTCTTTTTCTACCTGGGCCTCAGTCTCCAGCTGAAGGTCCCTGAACTAAAGGCTCCATGTGAGGGGAGTGCCCCCACCTCCAACTCACTGTGATAGGGTGCAGGCTGCTGGAGCAGTATTCAGCAGCAAAGCCAATGAAGTTGGTGGCATTTGCTGAGTGGGTCTGGGCAGTGCGGCCCTGCAGCAGGAAGGAGGAGTTTCTGTCCTGGGTCCGGACCAGCAGGAAGTCTCCCAGCCCATTGAAGGTGTAATTGACACCATCCAAGGTGGTGATGTGAGGGTCCCCGACCATCCAGCCTAGAAAAAAGGAGGTACCACATTTATGGGGCGATAATCTGCCTGCCACTTAGGAGACCTGTGTTCGATCCCTGGATCAGGAAGATCCTCCTGGAGGACGGATTGGCTACCCACTCCAGTATTCTTGCCTGGAGAATCCCATGGACAGAGGAGCCTAGCAGGCTACAGTCCATGAGGTCACAAAGAGTCAGACAGGACTGAGCAACTAACACATTGGCAGGGCAGACCAGGGAAAGAAGAGCCTGGGAGACTTCAGCCTGGGGAGGTGCTCAGGGAGCATTTAACCCTCCCCGAAAGTCCTCTTGCACTTGTGTGCCCCCCACCCCATCCACTTCCTCTCATTAGCCCCCGATCCACCACACCTCCCCCTCCCCCAAGGTCAAGTCCTTCCTCTGCCACACCTCCATCTTCCCTTGTGACTACAGTCCTGCCCCAGGAAGCTTGTGCTGTCCCTTTTCAAACCCCAAGAGTGTATCACTCCCTTGGTCTTCCACTTGGGCTCTGGCAGTGGAAGGGCTGGGCCCCAGCAGCCTCACCGAAACCTGAGGGCTGGTACCCAGCGCAGCTGACGGGGGGCCGCCTTAGCCGGTACAGGGCGCAGAAGGAGGGCTTGCTGTTGAAATGGCAACACCAGTTTTGCAGCTCCAGTTCTTGGTCTGTGCAGAAGAGCAGCGTGTTAGTGGAGATGGAAGACCTGCATGACCCAGCTGGGAAGCTGAAGGTCCCTGAACTAAAGGCTCCATGTGAGGGGAGTGCCCCCACCTCCAACTCACTGTGATAGGGTGCAGGCTGCTGGAGCAGTATTCAGCAGCAAAGCCAATGAAGTTGGTGGCATTTGCTGAGTGGGTCTGGGCAGTGCGGCCCTGCAGCAGGAAGGAGGAGTTTCTGTCCTGGGTCCGGACCAGCAGGAAGTCTCCCAGCCCATTGAAGGTGTAATTGACACCATCCAAGGTGGTGATGTGAGGGTCCCCGACCATCCAGCCTAGAAAAAAGGAGGTACCACATTTATGGGGCGATAATCTGCCTGCCACTTAGGAGACCTGTGTTCGATCCCTGGATCAGGAAGATCCTCCTGGAGGACGGATTGGCTACCCACTCCAGTATTCTTGCCTGGAGAATCCCATGGACAGAGGAGCCTAGCAGGCTACAGTCCATGAGGTCACAAAGAGTCAGACAGGACTGAGCAACTAACACATTGGCAGGGCAGACCAGGGAAAGAAGAGCCTGGGAGACTTCAGCCTGGGGAGGTGCTCAGGGAGCATTTAACCCTCCCCGAAAGTCCTCTTGCACTTGTGTGCCCCCCACCCCATCCACTTCCTCTCATTAGCCCCCGATCCACCACACCTCCCCCTCCCCCAAGGTCAAGTCCTTCCTCTGCCACACCTCCATCTTCCCTTGTGACTACAGTCCTGCCCCAGGAAGCTTGTGCTGTCCCTTTTCAAACCCCAAGAGTGTATCACTCCCTTGGTCTTCCACTTGGGCTCTGGCAGTGGAAGGGCTGGGCCCCAGCAGCCTCACCGAAACCTGAGGGCTGGTACCCAGCGCAGCTGACGGGGGGCCGCCTTAGCCGGTACAGGGCGCAGAAGGAGGGCTTGCTGTTGAAATGGCAACACCAGTTTTGCAGCTCCAGTTCTTGGTCTGTGCAGAAGAGCAGCGTGTTAGTGGAGATGGAAGACCTGCATGACCCAGCTGGGCAACAAGGACGTGGTTTGGAAGTCAAGCCCACATGAGTTCAGATCCCACTCTGCTCAGTGACCTTAGGCCATGAACCAGTTTCTCTCTCCCTTGTGGGCTTGGTGGAGACATGGGCAGCAAAGCCCCTGGTGGGCAGGCACAGGGTCCTTCCTTTCTTAAAGGTTGAGGGCTGAGACCCACCACTCTCAAAGTGCTAGGAGCAAGAGGCTGTGGCTGGTGGTCTGGGGACTAGGAGGCTTCTGCCTTTACAGAGAGGAGGAAGGGAGCACACATGTTCCCTTGGGCCCCATCCCCATCCCCTCTAGCTCTTTTGGAGGGTTTCTTCAGGATGACTCCATGTCTTCCCCCAGACAGCCTGCTAATCTGGGTCCCGTCTGACGAGGTCAGACCAGGCCTCTGCCACTTCCCTAGAAAGATGCCCCTATCAGCTGGGGCTATGGGCCAAGTGGAGACGGGGCAAGAGGAGCTCAATCAGAAATCCCTAGGATGCCAGCTGGAAGGGATGCAGGAAACTTCTGGTGTTACAAGATCAGGAAATGGAGGGGAGGTAGCTGGGAGAAAACAGGGACAAGCGCCTTCATTCTGCTGGTCCCACTGCTGGCGTGGAGCCCAAGCTAGTCCCTGACAGGGAAGGACAGAGAGCTCCAGAAAAGGTGGGCTTGAGTTGTCAGTGGGCACACTTACCTAGTTGCCAAAGACTCTGCACTCTCCAGCCTTGGAGCAGCTCTCCCCAGGGTCCGTAGCGGCAGCACACGCCCCCACGCCAGGAGGAGAAGCTGCACAGCTGCCTGCTGCCTGCAACAAGCCCAGACATTCTCGGGCTTGGGATGCCTGTGGTGGGGGCAGCCATGGCGCGGGGGTGTTTCTTGGGAGGAACGGAGGGAGTCCCAAAAGGGAAAGGTCAGGCATGGCCAGAGGGAGAGTGAGTGGGCTTATAGGGACAGTGGGAGTGCTACCAGAGACCAGAAGGATCTGTTACCTCTGCTGGACTGGAATCTTAAATCCGATACTCCCTGGCTCCAGGAGCAAGGCAGGAGATCTGGTTCCAGCCCCAGCTGGGCCACTGAGGCTGTCTCTCCAACCACTGCAGACACTGGAGACGGTAATTGGGCTTTTTTTCTCTGTGCAGCTTGTAGATCTGTAGCCCCCGGAGGCCTGGGGAAGAAAAGGAAGAAGGAGATATCCCAGGGCGTGGGGCCACAGGCTCTTATTTAGCTTTAGGGACAAGCAAAACTCATCAGTGCGTCCACTGTGTGCCATTTCCTGCACTCTGGACAGTCTTCCAGGGATGGGCCCAATGCAGATTGGCTGTGACTCCTCCCCAAAGGTCCCTCTGATGGGAGTTTCAGAGCCCTAAACTTGGGGTGAGATCCTGGGACAAGTGCTGGGCAGGGAGTTGGGCTGTACCCAACTCAGAGCCAACCCCTGGCCCAGGCTTCATGTACTCCATTCTCTGCCCTCCTGCCTGCTGCTCTAATCTCCAGTTCTTTCTGTCCCCCAGACCAGCTCTTCCTTATGCACCTTGTATCTCAGTGAGTGATGCCACCAGCCACACGCTCAGACACTTGCACAGACATACCAGTGGCCAAAGCAACCAGGACAGAGGCCGATGTTCAGAGGCCAGCTGGGGAGCCACAGGGAAGCTGGCATGTGAAGCAGACACTAGCTCCAACAATATGAAACTGGGGGAGCTTCCCCTGTGCCCAGATGCCATCCTTGGAAAGGGGAGGTAACTGGGAGAAGAATCCCTGAAGAGCGTTTTAAATTTAAATAGACCTTTAATTGTGCGCATGAGTGCTAAGTCACTTTAGTTGCGCCTCACTCTTTGGGACACTATGGGCTGTAGCCTGACAGGCTTCTTTGTCCACGGGGCTCTCCAAGCAAGAATACTGGAGTGGGTTGCCATGTCCTCCTCCAGGGGATCTTTCCAACCCAGGAATCGAACTCGAGTCTCTTACGTCTCCTGCGCTGAAGGCAGGTTCTTTACCACTAGCGCTACATGGGAAGTCCAGACATTTAATTAACTGTAAGTTATTTACTGCCCCCCTAGCTGCATGAGTGAGAAACAGGGCTCCAGAATACAGCAGAATTCAATAGGACATAATGTATTAGATTTTGATCCTATTCCCACACAAAAGAAGAAATCATCAAGATGACTATAGTTTGATAAGGTTTTGAAAAGGATAGTTATTTTATCATATGTTTGTCTATTTTCTTCACAATCAGGAGACACACACCAGATACTCTCGCCCCCCCCCAAAACACACACATAATCACATTGTACCCCTTATGTCACAAGCAGAAGCATCTGGATAGAAGGGCCTTAATTGGATAGGATGGAGCTTCCCTCATAGCTCAGTCAGTAAAAAATTCTCCTGCAATGCAGGAAACCCAGGTTCAATCCCTGGGTCAGGAAGATCCCCTGGAGAAGGAAATGGCTACCCACTCCAGTATTCTTGCCTGGAGAATCCCATGGACAGAGGAACCTGGCGGCTACAGTCCATGGGGTCACAAAGCAGACAGGACTGAACGACTAAATCACTACCAATCTGATAGAACAGCTTTCTCCACCAGATGGCACCAGCAATCTGACTTGGCTTATGTTTACCAGACATTCTTGCCACAGAACAAACAGAACTGGATTTATGTTTCCTGGTCCACATGGCTAATTTCTAATGCTAAAATATCTTTTGTTCTATCACACTTTGGAAACTCGTTTCTTTCCCTTTGGTGCCCCCAGGCAGTACAAGTCATGGAGGAGGCCCATGGAGCCTAAAGTACTGGCCTTCTTACCAAAGTGAGAGCTCTTTGAGAGCATACAGAGTTGGTCTTTTAAAAAAGTTTTCATACTTCTGGCTCTTAGCACAGTCTCCAGCACACAGCAGGTACTCGATAAATGGTGACGGAATGGATGTCAGACCCCCTGGAACTCCTCTTGGTAGGTCTATTAAGGGATCTCATGTGGGTTCTCATCCAACTCTGGGACAGGACACTTGGAGACTTGTCCTAACTGCCCATTCATATCCTCGCCTCCTGCCATACCCATGTCCTCACTTCCAGGATCTGCTCCCCCACTCATAGTCCTGCTGGCTTCAGGCTGATTCCAGGGAGGACACTTTGCACTGCAAGAGGGTGCAGAAGGCATGTTGCTCCCCGGGTGGTGCCCAGGCCAGATCCCACCAGTGGGAGGTCAGATGGTATGGAAACATCCTTTTGTGGACATGCACGGGAGCTGCCCTTTGAGGACTGTCATGGCACACGGAGTGGGAGACAGAAGAGGACTTGAGTCCCTCCAGTCTGATAAGGTGGTGCTTTTACCTGAGCTGGAATCCAGGAATTGGTCTGGACGATACTTCTCCCATACTGGATGGAATGTCAACTGGCTGTTTTTGAAATACCCATCTCCACTGTGGGCAAAGAAAAGAATATTTGGCCTTCATCACACACAGAGTCCTTTCCCTTAGTCAGCAAGTTGCTCATTCATCCAGCGAGTCAACCAGCCAGTCACCCACTCTGTCCAGCCAGTCATTAGTTATCAGTTGCCCGTCAGCTATCGAGCCAGTTGGTCAGGCAGCCAGCCAGAATCACTGACACCCTGTGCTAAGCAGGAGAGGGGAGGAGGCAGATGGGAGAGGGGTGGGAGGACCTAATTTATCTCACATCTGAGCACAAGCTGCAGTGAACTAGTCCTGAGACAGGGGTTGAAAGCAATATCTCAGGACTCCTTCCTGTTAGTTTCCCTTCAACCAGGTGTTGGAGAAGCGGTGCTACAGGGGATGGTTGGGAGCTATAGGTGCAGGTTAAGAGAGTTAGGAGGATCCGGACAATGAGTGTGCCACCCCACCCCACCTACCCAACCCCCCTGCCCAGGAGTTGGTATTTAAACCCTGCACCAGGAAGGAGAAACCCCAGAGTGGGGCCTGCAGACTCTCTGGGTCGTGCCTCAGAGCAGCCACTCGGATCCTTTCTCCTCTTTGACACGGGACAGATGACGCACATGGGCGTGAGACCTTCCATGGGTGCCCTCAGAACCGTGCGAAATTCCAAGCTAGTTAGATAATTCCAGTCCTTTCTCCTTCGGGGCACGTTCAAAAGCAAGTGAAAGCAATGTAATTATAGGGACAATCCCGAACACATTCTAGGAGAAAAGCATTTACAGCAACTACCAGTAACAGATCACATGGGCCCTTCACAACCGACTGCACATACATCATGGTTGAAAACTATTGTGTTAGAGAATGAGCCATTCACACACTTGGGAACCCACGTCCGCAACCACAGCCCATCCATCTCTCTGCTCTCCCTCTTTGCCATTGACCCCACACAAGCTGTTGGTGCCACTGGGTGAGAGGTTAACTCTCAGCCCATCAGAAACTAGAGATTGTCATACTGAGTGAAATAATTCAGAGAAAGAAAAATATTGTGTGATATCACTTGTACATGGAATCTAAAAAGAAGTGATACAAATGAACTTATTTACAAAACAGAAGCAGACTCACAGACTTAGAGAACAAACTTATGATTACTAGGGAGGAAGGATGGGGAGAAGGGATCATTAGGGAGTTTGGGATCGACATGTACGCACTAGTATATTTAAGATGGATAACCAACGAGGACCTTCTGTATAGCACAGGGAACTCTAGATGGGAGTTCCTGGATGGGAAGGGAGTTTAGGGGAGAATGGATACATGTATATGTATGGCTGAGTCCCTTTGCTGTCTACCTGAAACTATCACAATTGTTAATTGGCTATATTCCAATATAAAATAAAAAGTTTTAATAAAGTCAGGAAGGCAGATTTCAGCCTTATATTTTGTATTCAACTTTCTGCTTTGCTACTTACTTTCCAGCTCTTTGGGCAATAACTCATCCATTTGTACCTCAGTTTCCTTACCTGCAGAATGGATAATAAATAGTATCTCCTTCATGGGGTGGTTGTGACTGTCAAATGAAATAATGCCTGTTAAGTACTTGGTGTAATAAATGTTACTGATACTTGACATGAAATTAGAAGATGCTTACTCCTTAGAAGAAAGGTTATGACCAACCTAGATAGTATATTCAAAAGCAGGGACATTACTTTGCTGACTAAGGTCCGTCTAGTCAAGGCTATGGTTTTTCCTGTGGTCATGTATGGATGTGAGAGTTGGACTGTGAAGAAGGCTGAGCGCTGAAGAATTGATGCTTTTGAACTGTGGTGTTGGAGAAGACTCTTGAGAGTCCCTTGGACTGCAAGGAGATCCAACCAGTCCATTCTGAAGGAGATCAACCCTGGGATTTCTTTGGAAGGAATGATGCTAAAGCTGAAACTCCAGTACTTTGGCCACCTCATGCGAAGAGTTGACTCATTGGAAAAGACTCTGATGTTGGGAGGAATTCGAGGCAGGAGGAAAAGAGGACGACAGAGGATGAGATGGCTAGATGGCATCATCGACTCGATGGACAGGAGTCTGAGTGAACTCCGGGAGATGGTGATGAACAGGGAGGCCTGGCATGCTGTGATTCATGGGTTCGCAAAGAGTCAGACACAACTGAGCGACTGAACTGAACTGAACTGATACTTGACAGGTCAAGAGTGGTCAGCTAAAGTCAATGGAAATCCTAGAAGTCAAAACTCTGGGATTTATTATCACCACGCATGGAACTGGGATAGGAAAGGGAATGGCAGAGTGAAACAGGATTTTTTCTGTTGAAACAGAAAAAAGTGGAAACGAGAATCAGCCTGAGTCAGAAGCACTGGTGAGGAAGAGTCCTGCCCAGTTCTGGGGACAGAAAGACACAACTGAGCGACTGAACTGAACTGAACTGATACTTGACAGGTCAAGAGTGGTCAGCTAAAGTCAATGGAAATCCTAGAAGTCAAAACTCTGGGATTTATTATCACCACGCATGGAACTGGGATAGGAAAGGGAATGGCAGAGTGAAACAGGATTTTTTCATTTGAAACAGAAAAAAGTGGAAACGAGAATCAGCCTGAGTCAGAAGCACTGGTGAGGAAGAGTCCTGCCCAGTTCTGGGGACAGAGTGTGTGTGCAGTGCAAGCCCTGCTGGCACCAGCTCCCATAATCTGCTCACGGTTGCCAGCCCATCCCTGTCCTACCTGGAAAAGCCCATCAGGACGGGGTTGCCTGGTCGCTCGCTCACATTCCACTGCATACCACCACTTTGGTAGAGAAACAGGGCGTAGGACCTGCTCCCGTCTGTGGAAAGGATGGCCTGGTAGGTGTTCGTCTGGGGGTCGGTTGGAAATAAACAGGGTTGACTGTGAGAGATCTGGGGTGTCTCGTCATTCATCCCAAACCTCCACTCTGACACCCACGTCATCTTTTCCTGACCTCTGAGAGCAAAGGCATGGGCTTAAATACAGGCAAGTCTGGAATTTTGCAGATTCCACCCTGACTGCCAAAGCACCTGTTGTGATGGATTTGCCTTCTTTGTAACTTCTTTCCAGCGAAAAAAGGTAAAGGATTCTGGGTTGGAATCCTGTTAGAAGAGGGTCTGTTTGAGAAAGCTTCAGCAGAGAGATTAGCCAAGACCTCAGAGAGCTGAGAGAGGCCTGAGGAGCTTCCTTTGGGATATTTAAGAGTATCGTCCAAATGTCCCCTCACCCTGAATAGCATAGAGGAACCATGTAGGTGAGACTGGAGGTTCTCTGAAGGCAGATTTCGAGCACTGTGCTTCCACACAATGAGTAAGCAAAGAACTTGCTGAACCAATAAAGAAATGGGTGACTTTAGTCAGATACAAGGAAGAACTCTGTGACTGTCAGAGTGGTGAGGCCCCAGAGGGAAGGCTAGGGGGAGCATGAGGCATGGCCTGTCTCCACTGGATGCTTTTCTGTCGAGAGCCAGGGTCTGGAGTCAGAAAAACCTTGGTTCCTGGCCTGGCTTTGTCATCTGCTAGCTGGGTGACCTTGAGCAGTTGCTTAACCTCTCTAACCATCATCTTTCTCATCTCTAATATGTGGGTAATTACATTAGATTGAGCCATATAATATTGCCAATAGCCAGCCATTTAGAGGCTTCCCAGGTGGTGCTAGTGGTAAAGAACCTGCCTGCTAATAGTGAAGCCATGAGAAACGTGGGTTCCATCCCTGTATCAGGAAGATTCCTTGGAGGAGAGCATGGTAACCCACTCCAGTATTCTTGCCTAGAGACTCCCATGGACAGAGGACCCTGGCAGGCTACAGTCCATAGGGTCGCAAAGAGTCAGACACAACTGAAGTGACAGCATAGCCACTTTTTACTTATTGTATGCTCCACGTTTCAGTTTTCTAATACCCAGTGCTCTGGCTGCTGTGAGGCAGGCAAGCAAAGCCCCAAGGCACCCCTGCCATGTGGTAAGTGCTCAGGAGACAGAGCAGGGGGAGCTGGAGGTGGTGGGGATGCGGGATAGGGAGGCAAAGAGGTGGGCTGGGAGGGAAGTGCTCTAATCAGCCATCTGTCCTTGACTCAGAGAGGAGTTTAGAAAAGTGGTCCCTGCTTAGGATTCTAGGATGCCTGACTTCCAGATGGTTCACAGGACACTGCCCACTGGTCCACTCACCCCGATGGTCATCTGGGCAGGATAGGCGGGGACATGAACCCATGTAATCTTTAGTGTCCACCTGGCTTTGTAGTTTCCGGTCTTTGTTAACGTATTAATTAAAGACTCCACCTTCTGCACTAGTGTGTTGTAGTCATCATAGAGAGTCTCATATTCCTAGGAAAAGAAGGCAGATGTGGAAAAGGAAATAGGGATCCCATCTCAATACTCCTGAGGAGCCCCCATTTTTTGCTCACTTTAGTCCCCCCATGTCTCCCATCCTTCCCCCTCCCAGGCTTATGTTTTCAGTTAGTGACCTGAAGATCAATCTGCAGGGAAACCTGGAGTGTTATGAAGTGGATAGTCAAGACCCAGAAACCCAGGTCTTCTAACTTGAACTTGTGCATCTCTTCGCATAAACTGGCTCTGATGGTGCAACCACCTGCATCCATTTGTACCTCTCTGGGTCCAACAAGAGGCTCTTTAAGACAGGTGTGTGCCTCTCCACATTTGGGCCTTCTACAGTGTCTTGTCCATGGCCAGGCCACGATCAGTATTTGCCTGCGGTAGCTTTCACTACCCTGAAAGCTCTCTCTGAGTGGAATCATTAACCCAACCCAGAAGCACTCGCAGGGGCCCTGCTTGACTCGGCCTTATTAGGATGAACCCCCTGCAACCTCATTCTAAAATCAAACAGTGGATGGCCAACCCATAGCCACCACCTGCAGTCTTCCCATGGTTGTGTCCTAATCTATTTCCTCCCCACCCTCATAAAAGCTCCAGTTCCCACCCACTGACATGAGGGTTCCGACAGCAGGAACACTTGCAAGACCCTCCACACAGGCTTTGTCTCTTCTTGTTGGCTGCTGGAGAACCCTGTGTGCTGAGCTTTGAAAGGCCCACCTGGTAAAATATGGTTCCCTGGCTGCTGGAGAAATCAGCATCGTCCCAGAATGGAGCCACCATGGCCACAGAGTCCCAGGATGAAAAGCCTCTAGAGGGAGGGTTGGGGTAGGAGAAAATCTGGTAGTCTGACTTCGGGAAAATGATTTGGCCATTATCTGTGAACTGAGCACAAACGTTAGCATTTGGTTAGCATTCAGGGAGGGAGCATCCCCGACTTGGGCCAGCTCCTGGGGTTTGTGAGAGTAGAACTTGGAGATGTCAACAACCCCTGGAAATGGATGGTCTCATCCATCTCCCTGCCTGCTGGGAGAGCCCCGGTACATAGTTTTCCCACAAAAACTCTTCATTCTTGGCCAGCCCTCACATCTTAAGAGCTTCCTAAGGTGATGTTTTGTCCTGCTTCAGTGGCAGACCCATCCACAGACCAGCCCACCAAAGAGCAGAGGCCTCTGGGTAAATCCGCTTGGCCCCCGCCCCTGAAGCTTGTATTATATCAGTTAGAGCTGAAAGAATTTATACTCTCACTGTGTGGCTCTCTCACAGCGTGTTCTGGCTCAGCTCCCTCGTCGAGGGCCAAAACTGCCATTCAGCCCTCTTCTATGAGACATGAAGTACTTGGACCAGAGAACCAGGAAAATAATTACAGAAAATTTGAACAGCATCAGTCGAGTTTTCCCAATACTCAAAAAAAAAAAGGGGGTGGGCTGGGGGGCCATGAAAACAGTGGAGAGATTCCAGGGCCTCAGGGCCTCTCTGCTGAGGGGACAACACTCTGTCCACATGTGTGTGTGGCAGGAGCAGGGGGCAGGGTATAGCCTCACTGCTTGTCTTCCTCAGCTGGTACCTTGTCATTAAAGACAGTGTGTGTAAACACAGCCAGTGGAAGAGACAGGAGGGTCCTGACAAGCATCATAGTCATAGCTGGTCATGGGCACAGGGCCTTCTCTGAGCCCTGGAGAGGAAGCAGGGCCTGTGGAATGCAGGTCATGAGTCCTGTCCTTTGGGTTGCAGTTGGGGACTCACGTAGAGGGAATCCCAGAGCAAGGAGCCAAGCGGGAAGCCGATTTGGGGCTTGAAGAGTGGTGAGGTGAAGTCCACGGTCCTCCTGACAAACTCCCGGTCTCCAGCACTCGGCCCGTAGGGGAAGAGGAGAGCACCTGGGTCGGTACAAAGAGGAGCAAGAAGTTCTCAAGGGCCCCAAAGTCATTAAGGCTGGTAGGGCATTTCACCTCCAAGAAGCCTTCCCTGATGACCCCATGGACTGTAGCCTGCCAGGCTCCTCTGTCCATGGGATTTTCTGGGCAAGAACATTAGACTGGATTGCCATTTCCCACTTTAGGAGATGTCCTGACCCAGGGATTGAACCAGAGTCTTTGCATCTCCTGCATTGGCAGGCAGATTCTTTGCACTGAGCCACCTGGGAAGCCCTACACTGCTCTCCCAGGCTCCCGCAAATTTCTTCCTGACCCCAGCTGTGATGGCATCTACACGATCTGTCATCTACAAGATTCCCTCACACATCAGCCTTGCTTCTCGGCACTGTTCACCTTATTTCCGGTAACCCCAAATTCTTTGGGGATCTCCTCCCCAGGTGACACCAGGACTGCTTTTCCTGTCCGTGCCTTTATTCCAGCTGTTTAGGCCCTCCTGCCTGCAGGGGGCACTTCCTCTCCCCAGTTCCTAATGACTCTTTCCAGAAAGCCTCCTCTTCACCTGGAACCCACCCCTGACACTCCCTCAGAGGCTTCCAATAAGTGCACCTAGTATCCTGGGCTTGTTCCTCTAATGGCATCTACTGAGGCAGAAGATATGTCTCTAAACAGCCCTTGGTCATTTCTGTGTCTCTAGCTCCTAGCCCAGCACCATGTGCAAAGCCAGCCCTCAGCACCCAACTCTGATGCTCTTGTGTTGTTCCCTGTAGGGCTCTTCTGATTTGAAACAACATAGTCTGTGAGGAAGCAGGATGAGACTAAGCACTCAGTTACCCATCCCCAAGTATTCTTGCCTGGAGAATCCCGTCGACAGAGGAGCTTGGTGGGCTAGAGTCCACTTGTAGCAAAGAGTCGGACACGACCAAGTGACTTCACTTTCACTTTCATCAAGGGGATAGGGAGAGCAGCTGGACTTCTCATGAGCCAGCTGGAGCAGTGGAGAGATCCACAGAACCCCCAACAACTCACAAGGGCCGTTATTGGTAGATACAATCCAGCTGCCACAACTACAACCACCATATCTAGCTGCATCCTCTAGCTCCCAGGGCGGAGAGGCTCTAGCCCTATGGAATCACTTCCCTTTCCCAGGGTTAACAGGGACTGATGCGGCTGTGGAGTGGGTACCAGTAGAAGTCCCAGTAGTGGAGGTGGTAAGGGTCTGGGAGGTTGTTGAGGGTAGCGGTCTGTGCTTCCCCTGCAGTCTGCCCTCTGTGAGGTTGTGATTTTTCCTGGGCAGGCAAGGAAAGAAGACTGACTGGAGTGGGTCTGGCAGTCAGAGAGTAGTAGAATTTAAGAGAGGCACAGACTTTAGGAGCTGGGAGAGACAGCTAGAAACCTGTGTTCTGGTCATCCCCAAGCCACCTCCTGCAGAAAAGCAGTTATCTCCTGGGGTAGAGGGGATGGTGAGCCTGTCACTCACCATACCTGCCACTGACTTCATCTTCTCATGGACCTGACTTCCAGCCTGGGAGTGCTAGCTCACGTCCTCTCTCAGGCATTCCTCTGGGCTGAACTGAGCCAACTGGGCCACTGTAAGAGACCAAGACCCCAGAGGCCCCCCTACCTGATGTCTCAGCCTTTATGGTGGAGCCTGTGAGTGTTGGAGAGGTGCTGGTGACAGAGAGAGGAGGGGGGTGGCTTGTGAATCGGGTGCTGGGGCTCCAGGTGACTGCAGGGCCAGGAGCTGATTGAGAGAATAAAGAATTAGTGGTGCTTGGTATGGAAAGTGAGGTGCCAACTGAGGTTCCCAGGGTGGTGTCGTGGTGGGTTGGTGCTGTCCACAGCCCCGTGACAGTGGTAGTGGACTGAGTTGTGTGACTGTCCCTGGAGGGTATGGGGGTGAAGGTTGTCACTTCATCTGTGGTGGGTGTACCCTGAGGAACACTTTCGGAGGTTGAGTGTCCACTTGGTTTGAATGACGCTGCAGATGAGGCTATTTTGATTGTACTCATCATGAGGGAGAATAAATTCATGGTTTGGGATTCTTGTGTGATCTGTGTGCCTTGTGTGGAAACTATTTGAGAAATAGCTGATGATTCTTGAGCAGAGATGCTGGTAGACAGTGGGGTTGACTGCCTAATGTTGGGACTATCACAGTTTGGATGAAGGAGATACAGACATGATTGTTTTGAAGGTTTGAGTCATATTGGAGCTTGTGCTGCTGATAAGAATACCCCCAGTGGTCTCTGTCCCTCGTGTCCAGTGATCTGGGAAAATGCTAACTGAGATGTGCACAGATAGTGGTTTGTGGTTAGTTCTTCCTGTTTGTCTGTTGTTGAGACTTTAGATGTAACTCAAGCAATACTAGCAGGGGAGGTGGATGCTCTTTCTGTGATCAATGTATGGGCAGCTACTGGTGTTGACAATGGTTCTTTTTCTGACTGAGTTGTGTGGCTGTCACTGAAGGATGAAGAAGTGACTGTTATTGTTTTATCCGGAGTAAATATCTCATGAGAAACATCTGTAGAGATTGAACTTTTAATATAGGGCCATCCTGTGGTCTTTGTGTCTTTGCTTTAGTGAGGATGGAAAACCATACTTGTTTCTGGAGTTGAAGAACGGGTAGAATGAAGTAAATTGTACTAATGACTGCCATGGTGTAGAAGCTTTGGAAGTGAATGGAGAAGAACTTCCAGTTACAAAAGGGGGCTTGTCTATTGTGTTTCTTACAGTGCTGTCTGTTGACCCTTTTGTTCCTAATATTTTTGATGTTACTGTAGGTGTGTACCTC
>SJYC01041097.1:0-21473 GCA_006408675.1 Madoqua kirkii
CCCCTGGACTGCAGCCCACCAGGCTTCTCCATACATGAGATTTTCCAGGCAAGAGTACTTGAGTAGTTTGCCATTGCCTTCTCCAATGTATATGTATGTATACATAAATATATATATATGTGCATATATATCTATATATACACATTTATTTCAACATCCCTGATTGCCTACCATATGTGGCAGTTCTTTGTGTTCTATTTTTAAAATGTTATAATGTCCTCTGGTTCCCTCTTTAATTAATAAGCTAAGTATAATTTTTAGTGAATAGCACCTATCACATGAAATATCTGTGAATATTAAAGGAAGATTTGGGTGAGATAAACATATATTCACAGTCTCTTACATCATCAACACCCCTCCATCAAAATGGTATGTTTATTATAATTCATAAACCTTCATTGACATAATGTTATCACCTCAATTTATAACCAAATGAGAGTTCATTCTCAGTGTTGAATACTCTGTATTTGGACAAATTTATAATGACATATACCTACCATTATAGCATCATGAGGAATAGTTTCAGTACCCTAAGCATTTTCTCAGTTTCTCTTATTTATCTTTCCATCCTGCTTAACCCCAGCTACCACTAATAATATTATTGTTTCTATAGCTTTTGCCTATTTCCTACTTGGAATATTGCAATTTTAGCATTCTCAGACTTGTTTATTTCACTTAGTAACATGTGTTCAAGTTTCCTCCTTGTCTTTTCATGACTTGAAAGCTAATACTTTTAGTGTTGAAAAATATTGTGGAAATTGAAAAACTGATCCTAAGATTTATATAAATAGGCAGATAACTTAAAACAGCCAATTTTGAAGATTAATTTGAAATTCTTACACTCTCTGAATTTAGTAATCAGTCAACATTCAGTGAATACTACAATATAACACTGGGTTAAAAATAACCAAATACATAAATGGAGCAGAGTATAGGTATATGTGTGTGTGTGTATTTTTTTTTTTTTTTTTCAAGAAAGATTCAAAGACAATCTGATTGAAAACGGCTAGATTAAATGAGTAGTACTGGAACTATTGGAAATCCATATACAAATCAAAACCAGAACAAAACAGTTAGAAGAAAATAAACTTTGACTCACATCTTGAATTACATTTAAATATTAGCCCCTAAAATAATCCTTACCTTTTTTCCAGAATATTCATTAATAATCTTTCTTTTTAAAATTTTTTATTTCTATTAGACTATTAAGGGAAGCAATGGAGGCATTTCATTTTGAAGGATTTTCCAATATCCCTTATCAATTTTAAGGCTTTGTACCCATGCCTTATGGCTTAGATTCATAAATTTATTAAATGCACAGCAGAGACTGAGAATCTATACCAAGGTATTATGTAAGAACTTATTTTGGAAGGAACATACCAGTCAACTGAGTTCCCTTTAATAATTTTTAACATAATTTTTCACTTTTACTTATTCTAAATTAGTTTTACTAAATTGCTAGTTAATCATAATTGAAAGTATTAATTCCAGATATTATGTAGGATGAAAATCAATTTTATATAGGCTGGCTCTTTTTAACATGAGAAGAAACCCTCTTAGATAAGGCCTTTAATATTTATGGTCCCGCAAAGGACAATTCCTGCCCACTGAAGTAAATGATAGTTCTTCCCTTCTGTGATAGCAAGGAAAGTGAAATTTCCTTTGAGATTTCTTGTTTATTCACTTTAGATTGATTGCTTTACATCAATTTCCCTGTGAAAATAACATTGTCTCCTAAAGGGAAACAGCTATAGAAGTCCACTAAACATTACTTCACGCAGGAGAATTTGACTGTCTTCTGGAGTTGCTTAACAAAGACATGTACAGAGAGATTTTCTATTATCCTAAGCAGTGCTATTCATTTTATTGTAGTACATCACTCAGTGCTGTAGATCTTATTTTTATTCTTGGTTGGACTGGTCCCTGGACCTATTATTTTATGGCACACTACTTCTATCTTAACCTTAATCACCTTTTTATACAAACCTAGAACCTTGCATGGTATCCAAAATATACTTAATACTCACTAAATATATAATATATATATTTTAAATGCCAAGTGTGAAAGGAGTGTGATGGAAAAGCCACTTTATTGTACTGATGTTGGACAATAATTTTCTTAGGTCAGTTTGGCAAAACATATCAGTAATTCAAAATATTTGCATCTTTTATTTACTAATTTGTCTTTTAGACCCACAACAAAAGGAAACAATCAGAATGGTGCAAAGATGCACACATAAATAACTTTAATATAGCAATGTTTATAATAAAATAAACATAAAAGTGAAAGTGAAGTCACTCAGTTGTGTCCGACTTTTTGCAACCCCATGGACTGTAGCCTACCAGGCTCCTCTGTCCATGGGATTTTCCAGGCAAGAATACTGGAGTGGGTTGTCATTTCCTCCTTCAAAATAAACATGCAAATGCCAATATGATTTCTGTGGTATATTATAGAAGAGAATGGGTAAGTGAATTATGGCAAATCTATGAAATGGAAATATGGGCTTCTATTGAAAAGATATTAATAGTGTTTTTTTTTTAATTTGAAAATGTACTCTCACATACTGTTTTCAATTTTGAGCTTGCATTATTTTTATACCTGTATTATATGAATTCCTCAGTTATAGTAGAAATAGCATAAGTGATGAGGACATGAGTGAAAATTAAGCTTGTTTTCAAATCACTACTGAAGAACCTTTAGTTCAGTTGCTCTGTTGTGTCTAACTCTTTGCGACCCCATGGACTTCAGCACTCCAAGGCTTCCCTGTCTATTCTCAACTCCCAGAGCTTACTCAAACTCATGTCCATTGAGTCGGTGATACCATCCAACCATCTCATCATCTGTCATCCCCTTCTCCTCTTGCCTTCAATTTTTCCCAGCATCAGGGTCTTTTCAAATGAGTCAGCTCTTCGCATGAGGTGGCCAAAGGACTGCAGTGTCAGCTTCAACATCAGTCCTTCCAATGAATATTCAGGACGGATTTCCTTTAGGATGGACTGGTTGGATCTCCTTGCAGTCCAAGGTACTCTCAAGAGTCTTCTCCAACAACACAGTTCAAAAGCATAAATTCTTCAGTGCTCAGCTATCTTTATAGTCCAACTCTTACATCCATACATGACTCCTGGGAAAACCATAGCTTTGACTAGAGGGACCTTTGTTGGCAAACTAATGTCTCTGCTCTTTAATATGCTATCTAGGTTGTCATAACTTTTCTTCTGAGGATTAAGTTCTTTTGATTTCGTGGCTGCAATCACCATCTGCAGTGATTTTGGAGCTCCCCCAAAATAAAGTCTGTCACTGTTTCCATTGTTTCCCCATCTTGCCATGAAATGATGGGACCAGATGCCATGATCTTAGTTTTCTGAATGAGTTTTAAGCTAACTTTTTCACTGTCTTCTTTCACTTTCATCAAAAAGCTTTTTAGTTCTTTTTTGCTTTCTGCCATAAATGTGGCGTCATCTGCACTAAAGAACTTACTTAGCATCTTTGCAAGTTGGGAAAATTTCTGAGTGCCAATTTCCTTATTTTAAAAATGATGGGCATATTTACCGTATAAAACTTTTAGTAAATGCAATGAGATAATTTGTAAAAAGGGTCTAAATAAACAGAGTATGTTCATAGTATGAACTCAATATGTGTACTATTTTTATTATATTGTCTGTGGTGAAAAGTGTAGTCCTTGTATTAAAAATTGTTAAGAGTCTAAAAATCACTTTGAAGGGCGTTTAACAGAGAACATAATGCCTGCAGCCTCCAGCTTGTGTCTGATGACTTTGGACTATCTTGACAGAGCTGCTGAGTATATTGTATTTACATAATTTCTTTGACCTTATCTGCAAGCTCCATAAAAAATAGTTAACATTCTAGAACTTAGACAAATATGGACAGGGATATTCTTGCAAACAAAGGTAAAATCTTGGTATAAGTTGAGGGAGTACAGATAAAGCAGAAAACTAAGCTAAAAGATATGGGCCATATAGGTTATATTTTAAAAAACTTTTTCCATTGAAATCTATATTTTGTGAAAAAAGTCCACAGATGATAATTATGTAAGAAACAAATTGCTTGGATATAAAGTGGATCCATATACAATCTTGCATTTGGGGACTTTTATGAACCAAAGTTTATTCCTTTAAAATTAACCTGTGGAAATGAGTTTTAAGCTAACTTTTTCACTGTCTTCTTTCACTTTCATCAAAAAGCTTTTTAGTTCTTTTTTGCTTTCTGCCATAAATGTGGCGTCATCTGCACTAAAGAACTTACTTAGCATCTTTGCAAGTTGGGAAAATTTCTGAGTGCCAATTTCCTTATTTTAAAAATGATGGGCATATTTACCGTATAAAACTTTTAGTAAATGCAATGAGATAATTTGTAAAAAGGGTCTAAATAAACAGAGTATGTTCATAGTATGAACTCAATATGTGTACTATTTTTATTATATTGTCTGTGGTGAAAAGTGTAGTCCTTGTATTAAAATTGTTAAGAGTCTAAAAATCACTTTGAAGGGCGTTTAACAGAGAACATAATGCCTGCAGCCTCCAGCTTGTGTCTGATGACTTTGGACTATCTTGACAGAGCTGCTGAGTATATTGTATTTACATAATTTCTTTGACCTTATCTGCAAGCTCCATAAAAAATAGTTAACATTCTAGAACTTAGACAAATATGGACAGGGATATTCTTGCAAACAAAGGTAAAATCTTGGTATAAGTTGAGGGAGTACAGATAAAGCAGAAAACTAAGCTAAAAGATATGGGCCATATAGGTTATATTTTAAAAAACTTTTTCCATTGAAATCTATATTTTGTGAAAAAAGTCCACAGATGATAATTATGTAAGAAACAAATTGCTTGGATATAAAGTGGATCCATATACAATCTTGCATTTGGGGACTTTTATGAACCAAAGTTTATTCCTTTAAAATTAACCTGTGGAAGCTCTAACCCCTAGTAGAAAGGCCTTTGAGGAGCAGTCTTTGTGACATAATTTAGTCTTGAAAAGGTTATGAGGGTAAAGCCCTCAAAATGGGATTAGCACCTTGTAGGAGGGGAAGTGACACTAATATTCCCACTTTGTCATGTAAGGACTCATCTAGAAGGTGGCTATCTGCAAGCCAGGAAGAGAACTCTCACCAGGACCCAACTGTGATGGCATCTTGATCTTGGACTTCCTAGGCCCTAGAATTAGAGAGAAATAAATTTCTGTTTAAAATCTGTGTTACGTTTATTTATGTCTGTGTGTTTGTGTGCATGTGTGTATGTGTGTGTGTTTGTGTGTGTGTGTGGCAGCTCACATGACTAGCACAGTATCCATCCCAGACACCAAAACTAGAAAAATGCAAAGACTTTCTTTTTAAAGAAACTTCTGAAAAATAAACATCTTTGGAAAAATAAACCCTAAATAATCTTCAAAATGAGTGTGCTTAAAAAAATATTAGTTTCCTTTTTATAAAATTCACTTGCCAGTGATGGAATCCATGTCACATTAACCCTAAATCGGCAACATTGCACATTGCATAGTTTAATCTGAAGGAGTTTGAAAAAAATGGCAGAAGCAGGAAGATCAATCAGACTTCCTCCATCATCAACACCCCAGCCCTCTTCACTCTCCTTCTCTGAAATGGGTCATAAAACCAAACTCAGAAGAAAGGGACATCATCCTTGTCTCCAGAAACTAAATGCTAAGAACCCATTCAAAGTTGCTGAGTTCCCCTTAGTTTACTCATAAACTCACGCTTTTTGAATTTTTCGTAATTTCTACATGACTATCCAACTAGCTTAAAAATACTCGTTTAACTTTTTTTTTTTTACGATAATTTCCTTATGAAGTCTACCATGATACATGAAACTTAAATTTGTACGATTTCCACCTATTAGCTCTGTCAGTTTACTTTTCTGACCCAGTCAAGGAGTCCAAGAGGGTTAAGGACAACTTATTCCTTCTGTAAACTAGTTATTTTAGAGGAAATAGATCACCGCAAAGTAAGTTTTACCCCAAGAAAAAGTAGGCCACTTTGTTTTTTGAAATTTCAAGCATTTGAAATGCTCTTTCTTTGTGACTTTCTCTGCTTTTATTTCCTCTTGAAATAAAATGTATCTTTAAACATCTTGTTTAACACCTCAAATTTTCTCTAACAAATGCTGTATTTCTTTATCTTTAGGGTTTACTTGACCTATTAGAATATAAATGAGTTTTTAAAAAGTTAATGTTATAAGTCAAGGATTCGTTATACCCAGGCAGTGCTCTAGGAGTTAGGGACAAAGTCTTAACAAAGACCCAATGCCAATCTTTTGGAGTTTATACTGTTTGAGTAGCTAACAGTCCTAGAGAAGTTTCAGCGGAATAGTTAAAACATCTATGCTGTTGCTGCTGTTAAGTCACTTCAGTCATGTCCGACTCTGTGCGACCCCATATAGATGGCAGCCCAGGAGGCTCCCTCATCCCTGGGATTCTCCAGGCTAGAACACTGGAGTGGGTTGACATTTCCTTCTCCAATGCATGAAAGTGAAAAGTGAAAGTGAAGTTGCTCAGTTGTGTCTGACTCTTAGCAATCCCCTGGACTGCAGCCCACCAGGCTCCTGCATCCATGGGATTTTCCAGGCAAGAGTACTGGAGTGGGGTGCCATTGCCTTCTCCATAAAACATCTATAAGAACCTGAAAACGAGAGAAACAGACAACTAAGATATATAAATCATTAAATGTTCAAAAGTAGCTTCACTTATTTGAAAATTTTCAGAGCTGGTGCTGCTTGGTGCATATGTCTTAGTATCTTCCCTTCTAATGCTTTGTTTCCCTTCTCTCTGGAAATTGAAGGGTTGGAAAACTCGCACATTTAAAATTTATAGAATACGTTTTTGTAAAACAATGAGTCTCAGCTCAATGCCAAAAGCTATATTCTAGAGACACATTCTGAAAGGGAAACATTCTCCTTTTAAAGGTAAACATCTCTGATTTATCCTTTATGATTTTACATCAGAAGGCTACTTTATCTGTAGTTGCTAATATCTAATTGAGGATCTGCTCACCAGAAGAAAGAAGACAATTAAGGCCAGCAGGACCCAGTTCACTCACCTTCCTCTTATGTCTATTTATGGAAAAGTTGTGCTTTTTAGTTTAGATTTTCAGAGGCTCCTGAAAACCTTTTTTACTGTGCAGGTAAGCATCTTTCAGAAAAACATAACTTCCCGTGAGATGTTTGCAAATATCACATCTGTTGTAGAACACACAGAAAACAGAATGTGTGCTCTAATTAGAGAGGAAAATTGAAATGTATCATTGGATCACGAAGAGTGACTGATGCAAATATTTGGAGGAAAATAACTCTCTCTTTTGAAATTATGCTTTATACACAATTGGTATCCCAATAATAAGTAAATCAAATCATGACTTTACTCCCGTCTGACTGAAAATTAACAGTGAGTAAATGGCAAGACATTAGAACTGTACTTTTCCATAACTAGAAGTATAAATGTTAATCTGAATCTCTTGAGTTTGCAAAATTTGGCTGGAAATACTGTTAAAACATACTTTCTCAAGAGAATACTCTTTGCTTCCAGGTTCCAAAAAAACTGCAAATACAACAGCAACAGCTTTTCATTGCAGCATTTTGGAGCCATCCCCACCCGGCAGGAAATGGGATATATGCAAAGGTCTGCAAAAAAAAAAAAAAAAAAAAAAGATACTGCTGTTTTAAAATAAAGTTCAACAAACTTTGGTTTAACTTACTTTAAAGGTCGCATCAGGATTAGCTTGAATTTCAGGTCAAGAGGCAGCTTACTTCCTATTTGATCTGCAGCAATTGAAGCATACCTAATGAAGTACTATTTTAAACACAAAGGTTAAACACTGGTGCATTTTGACAAAGGTTAAATGCCTATTTACTGAAGTTAATGACTTAATAGCATTTTGAATACCATTCTTTATATAAAGGTTAATCTCATATTTTTGACTTCATGTTTTCTTTCTTAAAAGGAAATACTCATTAGAACCCAAACAATTATCTAATTGTTAATTTGTTTTGATCTTATTTATAGTTCTTCAAGCAGAGTATTATGTTTTGATTGCAAAAGATCTTTTTTAAGTATTCCAGAAGAAAAATGCTTAAAGCAAGAAATAAGGTTATTATAGAATTACTGTTTTCAAATAGTCAAAAGGAAAAGGATGGACATTTTAGAAAGATGTCTTGTGCAAAGATGATAATCTATGGTAGGACCACACACTAGGCAAGTATTTACTGGTCATGACACCAATCAATTTCAATTTTTTGTAAAAACAGATAGTTGTTTTCTATTTGTTGTAAAAACAATTTACTGGGCTAGTAGAAAAAATCAGATGATCCTACTGTTGACAGAAAAATAATGCACAATGTGAGAGTTGTGAATTAAGTTTTATTGGGGGCAAAATGAGGACTATGGCCTGGGAGATAGCATTTCAGATAGCACTGAGAAACTGCTTTGAAGTCAAAGGGGAAGGTCAGTGTTATATATGATTTTAGTGGAGGGAGGGATACGTGTAGTAAAGCACACATTTTGACAGAGGCCTGCTGCTAGTCGTGGGGCAGATGTCACCATTAATGATTGTAATGCTTTTCTGAATATGAGAAGATGCAAGGATTGAGTTCATAGAAATTTTTCATAAAATATCTATCTAAAGGCCTCTTCTAACAGCTTTTTTCCAGTACAGAGTGCCTCATTCCTGAACTCTACCCTGAACTCCTTTCAGGCTATACTGAAGGTCAGCAGCTACAGTGATTTGTGACTTAGTCCTTATAGAGGCAGACCGTGTCAATCTTTAGGTGGCATCACTTAACAGAAGATGTAAAAAAAGAAAAAAAAAATGCTAGAGAAAGGCTCATGGTCAATTGGGCATTTACTTTTGATGATATTTTAGTTAATATGATTGTAATGTTGTATTGGATACACTATGTTAATTAGAAAAAATGTTAAATTATATCATCCATCCTTTTTTTCAATATCTCTGACTAAGAACATCTCATCTTACTTGTGTGTATATGTTAGTCACTCAGTTGTTTCTGACTCTTTGTGATCCCATAATTGCCAGGCTTGTCTGTCCATGGTTTTCTCTGGGCAAGGATATTGAACTGGGTTGCCATTCCCTTCTTCAGGGGATTTTCCCAAGTCTTATGGATCGAACCCAAGTCTTATGGATTGCAGGCAGATTCTTTACTGTCTGAGCCACCACAGAAACGCCTCGCCTTACTTACTACTCAGAAATTAAATTTAAAATATAGATATTGCAAATAAATGCTGTTGTGAAGATGGTATATATTTGGGGAAAATAACTCACATTTTCTGGTGCTATAAATTTATTACTTTATAGGTAAAATATCAAACTTTGGTGAAACATTTCAAATTTAATCACAAGTACTGTTAAATGTAGCACAATTGAGAGAAAGTTTATACCCGGAAACTGGGTTTGCCTTTTGGTGGGTGCCAAGTCAATAGATGCAACCAAGCTAAAGATAGAAGGAAAGATTTATTATTAGTTTTATTATTAGTTGGAGCAAGTAAGTAGAACACCAGGAATGTTTCCCAAAGTAACATCTCCTGGATAGCAAATTTGGGGAAGTTTTGAGCAAAAGGTACATGCATATTCATGAAGGGGCTGAACAGAGGAGAATTCAGTTCTGAATTAGGACAAAGCCCAAACTTTAGCTGACTGATTGACTGATATCTGGAGGGTCAACATCATCATTCCCTTCTCCACCTGGACGGTGGAGACTCTGCTTTATCACTACACTGTTATTTGACTGCATTTTCTAGGTTCTTGTATTCTTTTATTATTTTAAAGTCATTAATTACTGTGAGGAAAAAAAAAAAAACTATTAAGACATGTTCAAGGACAAGCTTTATAACCAGACTTAGATCACAAAAATGGCTTGGGCAAAAAGGCTTCTCTTATGTCAAGAAAGCTATTCCTGGTTCTCTTTATCCAGGGACCACAAATCTATCTGCTTGCAAGTTCATGCATATTACGCATAATTTATTTCAAGTTTACAGTATAGATGACAGAAAGTCAAGGAGAGCAGTATCAGAAAAATGACTGTGTGAACCCCCATAACCTTTTAAGGAGAGAGTTCAGTCAGGCAAGGGAATGCCATCTGATATGTCAGACGGTGAAGTTCAGTGAGGAGTGAAAGCCAAATTTCACTTTTGCATAAGGTAAACAAATGAGATTTATCCAGGGACCACAAATCTATCTGCTTGCAAGTTCATGCATATTACGCATAATTTATTTCAAGTTTACAGTATAGATGACAGAAAGTCAAGGAGAGCAGTATCAGAAAAATGACTGTGTGAACCCCCATAACCTTTTAAGGAGAGAGTTCAGTCAGGCAAGGGAATGCCATCTGATATGTCAGACGGTGAAGTTCAGTGAGGAGTGAAAGCCAAATTTCACTTTTGCATAAGGTAAACAAATGAGAATATAAATGGGGTCATGCAGGGAACAAAGAATGGTGTGCTAAAGTCATTACTAGTTCAAAAAGAATCTGAGGGTAAATCTAGGACTTCTTGGGATAAAGAATTGGATAAAATTAACCACTTCAATGTCCCAATAGATCCATGTACTATTTTGTATTTTACCAGTTTCACTGCTAGTCTGAAAAAGTGTTCTGTGTTTATTTCTCCATATAGTTATTTCTCTTTTACTTTATTATTTTCCCCTGACTTCAGCTTAGTGTTTCTTGGGAGATGTTACTTTAAGTTTTAATCATATATGTCAGATGTCTCCTACATTTTGGTATTGGTGATCAAAATCCTTTTCGGTGACAAAAACCTAAGACAAAGTAGATTGCATAAAAGGACAAGAGGTAATTGGAGATTGCAACATCATTTTTGTTTTGTGACCATAAAACATTATAAAAGTGTTATTGTACATTTGCCTTAGGAAAATGCAAATTTTCCATTCATTGTGATTTTGCATTGATTGAAAAGAGACAGAAGTTGTTGAGTCAAGCTTAAGATTGGCTTTCTAGCTATGTCTGGTGAATATACTACCTCTAAAAATCTAATTTCTAAAGCTTAATTAAAGGACCATATAAAGTTTTTTCAGTTCAGTTTAAAAAGATTATTTATATAACATTAAAGGAAAGAGGAATCAATAGTTTGGTTCAAATGAGGAGAAATACTTTAAAATTAACTTATTAACATTGCTATATTTAACATGGTTAACAGGAGGAGACTATTTGTCCTTCCTTGAATTCTTGTGTCTGGACTAATAATAAAAATTGACACAGGACAGATTAACAAGTCTATGGACAGGCCACTGAAGATGGCAGTTCTCTTGCTCCCTGTCCATCCCCTTCTTGACAGCGCCTCTGCACCTCACCCTACTCACTTGGCTGAACTTCCTGTGTACTTGCCCCAGGCACCAACTAATGACTGTTTGGATCAAGGAAGTTATGAGAGATGTGCCACTCTGCTGGTTTCCCTGGTAACTGATGAGCCAACCTGACATAATACCCCTCTAACTGGCAATCTCCCCTTCCCCTGGGAAACACAGACTGTCCTGCCTGCAGTTGACCTCACAAAGTGGGTACTAAAGGACCTTGCTTCTGATATGTAAACTCCTCCATCCACTAAACCATCCATGTCTCTGTTGGTGATCTGGCCTCTTCAGTCTTAAAGGTGGGCAAGCACGAGCCCTCTCAGTCTATAGGATACAGCCCAACAATGAGAGAAAAAGAAACAAATTTTAATTCAGGTGCATGAAGGTCCCATAGAATTGGGACCTAAAAGGGGCCAAAGCAGGCAACGTTTTTACCTTTCAGACTAAAAAATAATAAATTGTAGGGAATAGATTGGACAAAGAAATTTAGCTCTTGGATGCTCACTTAGTAAATAATTTAAACAGAATTTGGACTTGGGATAGAATTAAAGAAATAACAAGGTTTGCTTGTATAGCCTTCTTGGCTCAAATTCTGTATCCTGGTACTTATTGACCTCCAGATGCACGAAGTGCAATTTTCACATTAGACATTTATTTTTGCTTTCAGGGAAACAGAAAGGAGGGCCGGAGTGTCTTGCATTAGCTGTTTCTTAAACAACTTTAATTTAAAATACCATAATCAATATGACATTGAGGAACCTTTTGGGGTGACTTACTCTGGGTATCAACAGGGGCAAACTGTCATAGCAATTCAAATCACATAAGTAGGTAGCTGTCAAGTGCACTTCTGATATACTTAGCAATTTATATAATGTATTAAATCAAGAGATATAAATTAACAAATCAATTATTAAGAATGTTTACCTAAAACAGGAGTTAAAATTCATATTATATAGTATTATTGTCAACTATGTACATATTGTCAAAAAAGAGGCACAATGTGAGAGCTGCAAGTTAAGCCTTTTGGGGAGCAAATGAGGACTGCAGCCTGGAGAGAGCAACTCAAGTAGCTCTGAGAAACTGCTCCAAAGAGGTAGTGGGGGAAGGTCAATATACATTATTTTGATGAAAGGGAGTTACATAAAAGCAAGCGCTTATTTTACAAAATGTTTTCTGCTAGTCACAAGGAGGTGATATAAGGATTTAGTGCTTTTCTAGATATGGGGAGATAGAAGGATTGGGATCATGAAGTCAGTCCTGAAAATATCTAACTATCTGAAGACCTATTCCACCAGTTTACCTGGAGCACAGAATGCTTCATTCTCCACCCTGAACTCCTTTTAGGGCATGTTGAAGGTCAACATCTGCAACAGCACAGAATTCTATATCCACAGAGTCAGATGTCAAATACTCTTGGCAGTGCCAATTTGTGGTTGGCATTATAATTTTTTTAAAGGTGAAACAGTATTTCTTTTCAATGATTAAGCTTTTAATATACCTGGCAGTATTTTGGATATTATCATTTAGTTAAAAATTACAATGCATTCAGTTCAGTTCAATTGCTCAATCGTGTCCGACTCTTTGCGACCCCATGAACTGCAGCATGCCAGGCCTCCCTGTCAATCACCAACTCCTGGAGTTCACTCAGACTCACGTCCATCAAGTCCGTGATGCCATCCAGCCATCTCATCCTCTGTCATCCCTTTCTCCTCCTGCCCCCAATCCCTCCCAGCATCAGAGTCTTTTCCAATGAGTCAACTCTTTGCATGAGGTGTCCAAAGTACTGGAGTTTCAATTTCAGCATCATTGCCTCCAAAGAAATCCCAGGGTTGATCTCATTCAGAATGGACTGGTTGGATCTCCTTGCAGTCCAAGGGACTCTCAAGAGTCTTCTCCAATACCACAGTTCAAAAGCATTAAGTGATCATAAATGTGTTACTTTAGTAGAAAATTAAAGATGGAAACTGAGTCATAAAAGTCATCTATGTGTATAGGAAAGTTTACATTCATACAGCAAATACAGAACTTGTAATTTCTGATGTCAAGGAAAAATAATATTTTTGTACAACTGTCATATATTCATATAGCATTTATTTCAGAAATAATTTTCAGTATATACTGAGGTATGATAGTGTTCTATTAAAGAATAATGACTTTATCTGAATTATGTAAAAACAAATTCCATCTATATAGTAATAATGTATAGAAGCTGCAGCTTCCATTCCAGCAAATGCAAGATCTCAGTTGGATCAGTTTTGGTATCACATAGAATTCTCTCACCCATTATAAGTTATTATACAAAAATGTTGAGAATCATTTGGACAAAAATCATCAAAGTCATTAATTAACATTCAGTTCAAGAAACAATCATTCAAGGAGTAATCATGAAATTTGCAGTTTACAAACCAAAATAAACTTCTCATTTTCTCACTAATTATTTTCTGTTGATATAGGAAATGCTCCCTGAGTAGGTGACATTTACATTAAGACCTGAAGGATGATAATGAGATAAAGCAGCAAGGGCACATTAAAAATAGAAAAGGATTTACTTGAAATGGAAGAATAGAAAGGAAGCCATTTCAAATAAAGGATACTAAATTAGATAGAAATGATGAGGCATGGGCTTCGAAAAGTGACCAACAAGTTAACCAAAAAGTGAAGATGAGAAATTTAAGTTTTACTCCAAAGCCAACAGGAATCTAATCTTCTTATAGCAAAGTAATAAAGTTACAGCAATTAGAGGCTAAGAGGAAACAGATATATCCAAATGTTCTCAAAGTTTCAAAGTTTCTTGTTACTATAATGCAAGAAAACAAAGTGTTTCCTGATTAGGTTAAATTCATTAGTATAAGATCTGAACAGCAATGACTATAGAGTTTTAGGGTAGAAAGTAATCACCTTTAGATACAGTTTTTCATCCTAGTATAGAACCAGAAAAAAACGTGTAATTTAATTCATCTATAAATGAAGAAACTGAAGTCTGAAGGAGTTATATGTATGTTTTCTTTTGTATTTTTTAAAAATTCTATATAAGAACTTTCAGAGAAGGCAATGGCAACCCAATCCAGTACTTTTGCCTGGAAAATCCCATAGACAGAGGAGCCTGGTAGGCTGCAGTCCATGGGTTCACTAAGGGTGGGACACGACTGAGCAATTCCACTTTCACTTTTCACTTTCATGCATTGGAGAAGGAAATGGCAACCCACTCCAGTATTCTTTCCTGGAGAATCACAGGGGCAGGGGAGCCTGGTGATCTGCCGTCTCTGGGGTCACACAGAGTCAGACAAGACTGAAGCAACTTAGCAGCATATAAGAACTTTATCTAAATTAAATTATGTAAACTTATATATCAAAATTCAATTAAAGAAGTTTAAAGGCATGTTTAAATCTTCAATATAATGGAGAATAGATTTTTTTAATAATTAAAGAATGCATATGTTTTCCATTTATTAATTTATACTAGAGCACAGTTTAACTTTTCCTCTCATATCTCATTGATTATTATGATTCAGTTGTATTTGCAATAAATATTCAGGTAAGTACTGTGAGAGGAAAGGAGATATAGTCTTTGAAAGGAATGAATTATGCATCAAGGCACTTGATGTGGAGAGATTTAGGGAGCCATACAGTTAAAGTTGTTGATGATATATATTTGGATTTTAGGAAACAGATTTTTGTCGTTGTTCTGTTGCCCAGTCATGTCTGACTCTTTGTGACCCCATGGACTACAGCACACCAGGTCTTCCCATCCCTCACCAGTTCCTAAAGCATACCCAAGTTCATGTCCATTGCATCAGTGATGTCATCCAGCCATCTCATCCTCTGACACCCTCTTCTCCTTCTGCCCTCAATCTTTCCCAGCATCAGGGACATTTCCAATGAATCAGTTGTTTGCATCAGATGATCAAAATGCTGGAGCTTCACCATCATCCTTTCAGTGGGCATTCAGGGTTGATTTCTCATAAGACTGACTGGTGTGATCTCATTGCTGTCCAAGGGACTTTCCGGACTCTCCCCTAGCACCATATAGAGAGTCAGATGTATCTACACAAAAGAATAATAGCAGGCAAGAAATGAAGTGTAAATGGGAATGTGAAGAACAGAATACAGTCTGAAAAGGTGGTGTCCATGGTAAAGACCCTGCTGGTCAATGCAGGTTCAGTCGTTGAGTCAGGAAGATCCCCTGGAGGAGGGCCTGGCAACCCACTCCAATATTCTTGCCTGGAGAAACCCATGGACAGAGGAGACTGGTGGGCTGTAGTCCCTAAGGGTCACAAAGATGCAGACATTACTAAAGCAACTTAACATGCATGCACACACAGAGTCTAAAGAATGAAGGAAAGTGACATTTTCCAGAGTTGGAAGCATCAAGAAGTGGTCTCTTGGGATTTCAGACATTTTTCTAGGGTTCAGTTCAGTTCAACTCAATTGCTCAGTCATGTCCGACTCTTTGGAACCCCATGGACCACAACACGCGAGGCCTCCTTATCCATCACCAACTCCCAGAGTTCACTCAAACCTATGTCCACTGAGTTGGTGATGCCATCCAACCATCTCATCCTCTGTCGTCTCTTTCTCCTCGTGCCCTCAATCTTTCCCAGCATCAGGGTCTTTTCAAATGAGTCAGCTCTTCACATCAGTGGCCGAAGTATTGGGAGTTTCAGCTTCAACATCGGTCCTTCCAATGAACACCCAGTAATGATCTTTAGGATGGACTGGTTGGATCTCCTTGCAGTCCAAGCGACTCTCAAGAGTCTTCTCTAACACCACAGTTCAAAAGCATCTATTCTTCGGTGCTCAGCTTTTTTTATAGTCCAACACTCACATCCATATATGACTACTTAAACCATAGCCTTGACTAGATGGACCGTTGTTGACAAATTGATTTCTCTGCTTTTTAATATGCTGTCCAAGTTAGTCATAACTTTCTTTCCAAGGAGTAAGCATCTTTTAATTTCACGGCCACCATCACCATCTGGGGTGATTTTGGAGCCCCCCAAAATAAAGTCAGCCATTGTTTTCACTGTTTCCCCATCTATTTGCCATGAAGAGATGGGACCAGATGACATGATCTTAGTTTTCTGAATCTTGAGCTTTAAGCCAACTTTTTTACTCTCCTCTTTCACTTTCATCGAGAGGCTCTTCAGTTCTTCTTCACTTTCTGCCATAAGGGTGGTATCATCTGCATATCTGAGGTTATGGATATTTCTCCCGGCAATCTTGATTCCAGCTTGTGCTTCCTCCAACCCAGTGTTTCTCATGATGTACTCTACATATAAATTAAATAAGCAGAGTGACAATATACAGCCTTGACACAGGAAGCATCAAAAAATGGCCTCTTGAGTCTTCACTTGAAAAATCAGAAATTATATGAGCACTTGAAATCTCTGCTGTTTAAAATCACTGTAACTGCCAATCACAAAGCAAAACAGCCAAGAAAAATACAGTGAAATAAAAAACTCTGAGTAAATCTACTTGTGAAAAATTAGACTTTTGCAGGATAGATTGCATGTAATAATACTTTTTATTTGTACTTGTAAGACAAAGATTTCTAACACATTTTTGTTTTAGTTTCAATTTGTCAATGGAAATAAATGAAATAATAAACTTCATCAGTTTTTCAAGTGTAATTTTCTAATAATTCAAGGCTTAGTTTAGTATCCCTTATAAATGGATTGTTTGTTCATTTATTCTATATTAGTATAAGCCTACTAAATTAAAGTACTGTAGATTCCATGCAAACCTAAACTCTGTACTTAGAGCCTATAGCTTACATGAAAGAAACAAAACATGAATAAAAATCCCAAAATAAATTGTGATAATGGCTGCAAAGCAGAAGTATATTCTCTTACAGAAAGTTTAGCAGTGGACACCAAGTCTGTATACAAGAGGAAGGATATATGTAGTTTAAGCCTCTTAGTTTGCAATGACCCTTCAGTCAGATTTTATTACACAGAATTGCCAAACAGTACATGACTTCTTAAAAGGTAATAAAATGTTTAAGGTTGGATATTGAATCTGAAGTTCTATGGAAAATTTTGCAAACAAAATTGATTTAAAAAGTAGGTATAGATATACATGATATAACTTGAAGGACACAGAAGCATGTCTAGTCTCCAACCTTCTACATCAATTGTTTACTTCATTCATTATAATATGATATGATATATAATATACAATATTGTAGTATGTATTATATAAGGTCTTCCCTGTCGGCTCAGATGGTAAAGAATCCATCTCAATGCAGGAAATCTAGATTCGATCTCTGGGTCAGGAAGATCCCCTGAAGAAGGGAATGTCAACCCACTCCAGTATTCTTGCCTGGGGAATCCCATGCACAGAGGAGCCTGGTGGGATATAGTCCATGAGGTCACAAACAGTGGTACACGACTGAGTGACTAACCCTTTCATGTATTATTTTGAAATATACAAAATATAACATAACAAAAATGAAATATTACTTTGACAAGATTTGTGTTTTCTTTAAATTTCAAAGTGAAATTGTGCCCTTGATTTATTAATTATAAGATATCCACATGTTTTTCTCCTAGCTAATCCCTGCTATGTTGAGCAAGCTTATGCATGGTGTATCCATGTTTGCCATATTCATAAGAGAATAAAGAGATCAATATAGACACAGATGTTGATATAGATTAGACTTTGATATAGCTATAGACATATACTATATTTGTGTATATATACATGCTTTTGAACTGTGATGTTGGAGAAGACTCTTGAGAGTCCCTTGGACTGCAAGGATATCCAACCAGTCCATTCTGAAGGAGATTAGCCCTGGGATTTCATTGGAAGGAATGATACTGAAACTCCAGTACTTTGGCCATCTCATGTGAAGAGTTGACTCATTGGAAAAGACCATGATGCTGGGAGGGATTGGGGGCAGGAGGAGAATGGGACGACAGAGGATGAGATGGCTGGGTGATATCACGGACTTGATGGACATGAGTCTGAGTGAACTCTAGGAGTTGGTGATTGACAGGGAGGCCTGGCGTGCTGTGATTCATAGGTTCGCGAAGAGTCGGACACAACTGAGTGACTGAACTGAACTGAACTGATATGTAGTTATATACAGAAGCATAGACATATATATTCATTATGCTTGATTTATTATGCCTGTCGTAGTGTCAGACAATAGAATATTTGTGGTATAACTCTAATTTTACTAAGTCATGTAGGAAGCTACTAAATAGCTTGATCTCTTAAAGATGCACAAATTGATCTGGGAATTTTTTCCAAGTATTTGCCTAAGCATCTAAGCATTAAAATTAAAACTATATTACATGAAATTTTACTCCAAAGTCCCTTTAGGGTCAGTGGGAATTGGCGCTAGCCTGTGATTTTGGTTTGAATTCTAACTTTAAGTTAATTAGTTGTGTGGGTCATTACTTTTGCCATTTATAGACATACCTTAGAGATATTTCAGGTTCAGTTCCAGACTACTGCAATAAAGGGAATATTGCAATAAAGCAAGTCACAGGAAAGTTTTGGTTTCCCAGTGCATATAAAAGTTATGTTTACACTATACTACAGTCTATTAAGTGTGCAATAACATTATGTAAAAAATGTGTATACCTTAATTGCAAACTACAAAACAAAACAAAAAAACACTTCCAACAGTAATATTGAAGTTCACTCTTCACAGATAACCAGAACAAACATAATAGTGGGAAATTCTGAAATATTTTGACAGTTAACAAAATGTGACACAGAGACCACAATGTGGGCAAATGATGTTGGAACAGTGACACCAATAGACTTGCTAGATACAAGTTGCCACAAACTTTTAATTTATAAAAAAGAAAGAAAGAAAGAAAGAAATGTGACATTTGTGAAGGGCAACAAAATGCTCAGTTGGTGAAGAATCCACCTGCAATGCAGTAGACCCTGGTTCATCTCCTGGGTTGGAAAGATATGCTGGAGAAGGGATAGGCTACCCACTCCCATATTCTTATGCTTCTCTTGTGGCTCAAATGGTAAAGAATCCACCGGCAATGCAGAAAACCTGGGTTTTATCCCTGGGTTGGGAAGATCCGCTGGAGAAGGGAAAAGCTACCCACTCCAGTATTCTGGCCTGGAGAATTCCATGGACTGTATATAGTCCTTGTGGTTGCAAAGAGTTGAACACGACTAACCAGTCCATCCTAAAGGAGACCAGTCCTGGGTGTTCATTGGAAGGACTGATTAAGGCTGAAACTCCAATACTTTGGCCACCTCATGTGAAGAGTTGACTCATTGGAAAAGATCCTGATCCTGGGAGGGATTGGGGGCAAGAGGAGAAGGGGACAGCAGATGATGAGATGGCTGGATGGCATCACAGATTCGAAGGACGTGAGTTTGGGTGAACTCCGGGAGTTGGTGATGGACAGGGAGGCCTGGTGTGCTGTGATTCATGGGGTCACAAGGAGTTGGACACCCCTGAGCGACTGAACTGAACTGAACTGAAAGCGGCTTGCATTTTCAGTGCATGCCTGTAATCTCTTTGAGCCTTACATTAAAACTGGAAATTTCAAGTGGAATTCTATAAAATCATTCAGATTCTCTTCCAGCAGTAAAATTCTTCAATTATTTTTCTCATCTTAGGTTTTTTCTTCCTTTCTCCAAAAATGTTTCAAAACTAGTCAGAGGGAGGTCTTGCTCTGACTGAGTCAGTGCTTGCTATGAAGCCAGGTGATCTTTAGACAAAAGATATATTGGAGATACATCGAGCTAACTTGATCCTTGAATTCAGCTAAAATATATTAAATATATATTCTGCGTTCTTAATCTTCCTTGAAAGCAAGCTCACAGGCAAAAAAAATATATTCATTCCTTATCAACTCAGCCCAAAATATAGGAGGCAAAATCCTCTATCCTAAATAAGCATTTGCTATACAAATGAATGTGACAGGCTTACAATAAGGAGGAAATCGTGCCTCTGAGGAATTGGAACTCGTTTCTCGCAGTAGTACAGGTTTCATAGAACTGCTGCCACAGAACTAAATTAAATAAAATGCAAGCAAACAAAATGATAAATTGCACAGACATCAGGGTGCTGCATAATTAAACTTCTAATTTTACTGGAACTTTATTTTGGAAGAAAAGGAAGAAAGTGTCTATATGATAAGATATAATAACCCAAAGAGAAACTAGTAAGATCCAGACATCATTTTTAACTGAAGAAAAGACAAATGATACAACCTAAACACACTGTTCTATGATTTGAAGGCTATTTTAAGTGGAATGAGTATTTCTATGTACATATGAGTTATAAATGAATAAATTATAAACATTGGAAGGTCAGTAAAATGCTTCTATGCTAATATTTTTCAGATGACTACAAATGACACATAAGATATTTTTAAGCAAACATTTATTTCAGTTCCTTTGAAATATAAATTCAACCAGATTCACTGTGTTTGCCCTCTTGCTTAGAGCAGTCATTCACAACTGGGAGCAATTTTGCCCTTGAGGGATATTTGGCAATGTTTGGAGATATTTCTATTTGTCACAGCTGGTAAAGGGCAGGGGGAGGGTGTTGCTACTATCATTCACTGATTAGAGCCCTAGGATGCTCCCACAAAATGCCCAGCAAAGTCTTCCCAGCAGCAAAGAACTATCTAGCTCAAAATATCACTTGTGCTAAGCCTGGAAAACCCTGCCTTAGATTAATTAAATGTTACCCCACCATGCATTTCACTATAGATTTTGAAAGTTAGATGTATTAAATTTTATAATATAGACTGAAAAAAACAAGAGAGGCAATTTAAAAAATAAGATAGAAACATATAAATTTAAAAAGTTAAGACAAGGCTCCAACTGTATAAATGTGATTTTACCAAATTGTGTTAAATTTTTTTTTATCTACTATAGCTTTGATTGTCATCTACCTTTCTCACTGTCACTTAAGTAGAATCACAACAGACATGTACTAAACTAGAGATACACATCCAAACTAAAATTGAGCAAAGCAGACTTCCAAAATTAAAAAAAATAGACAATAATGCACTTAAAACATAAAAAATAAAACTGAATAGACTATATGAAGAAGAAAAAAAAATTTGACTCAATTTTACTTAAGAATAAGATAGTATTCTTTCTTTATGGCAGACTAGTATTAAGGTATTT
>SJYC01041100.1:0-12928 GCA_006408675.1 Madoqua kirkii
TATTTAGAAAGTTTAACTCAAAATGAATTTTTATTTAAAATACATTTCTCTCAACATTATATCATGTTTAATTTTGTCAAATTATTTAATTGAATTAAAAGTGTATCCCACATACATATTTCATCAGATTCTTGACAATCATCAACATTATTAATATTCACACTAAAGCTGTCATCCTATTTTTCAAATAAAGAAGCTTAGAGTCAGTGAATACTGAATTGACTGAGTCACAAAACTGAATGAATGAGCTAGAACTGTTTAAGATTTGTATACAATCTGAAGTGCTAACCCTTTCACTACAGTACATTGTGTCTCTATTACATATCAGATGACATATCCCTATTGTTGGGATTTGACTGCTTTCAATCCTATGTTAAAAATGTTATGAATTTTATTTAACATTTTCCTTTTTCATAGTTTTCCTTTTGATTGATTGAGAGAATCAGAACATCTAAAGTGTATAACTTTTCCATGGTTCTTGATTTACTGATTCATACTTTATAACAATAGGGTCCATGTATTACTCCAAGTAACAACAAGAAAGAAGGACCATTTTACAGAGAGATCCACAGGTAGCTAATTGCCCTCCTAAGGTCCTTTTTTGCTTTCTTCTGCAGAAATTAAGACTAAAGTGGAATACGGCAGACCATCTAAACTATTCATTTCCCAGGCTCTCCTGAACTAGTTGTGGCCATCTGACAAGGTTCTGGTTGATGAGTTATAAGCACATTATAAGCACAAATGATGTCTGAAACTTGTGAGTCAAGCTTCTAAAAAAACAGAAGCAGATTTTTCCCCAACCTGAATGTAGGAATGCTAAAGTAATGATGAGAGACCTTTAATTATTGGACAAAGGCAAATCCTGGAGATGACAGAACAAACAAATGGAAAGTTCTCAAGTTTCTTAAAGCTACAACTTGGCATACAACCCTAAACCAGACTGCTACCCGGTGTGTGTGTGTAGTGTGTGTGTGTGTGTGTGTAGGGGGGGGGTTGTCTGTATGTTGACCACTCTGTTTTTTCATTCTCATGCACACAATATATTCATGGGTTTGTTTACAATTATTTTTCTAATTTGTCATTATAGCAACCTGGTTATTTATCTGATTGCTAACGATTAGCCAAATGCTTTTCATTACTATTTATTTTCATTTTTGAATTACTTCTTTTTGAATCTAGCTTATTTAACATTTGTCTCTTAGATTTACAGCAAATAAATATTCTATGTACTGTGTTTTTGTTGGTAATTATTGTTATTTTACAATATAATACTATGTAGAAACAAAACAAACATAAATTGAAAATAAACATGAATCCTACTGAATAATAACAAATCACAAGCTATTTCTCAATTGTACTTGTCCACATTTACTTATATTTTGTGGAGTACAAAGCTACATTTAGTTTTTTCTGTTGAGTAGCAATATAATGACGGGAGCAAAGGCTCCTCATTTTTACAGGAACAAACGGTTAGACCATATTTGAGTTATTGGGAATTTATGAATCAATTATATAAATTTGGACTTCTTAAAGACAAGACTTCTCTGGTGGCCCAGACGGTAAAATATCTGCCTACAACTCAGGAGGCATAGGTTCAAGCCCTGAGTCAGGAAGATCCCCTGAAGAAGGGAATGGCTACCTACTCCAGTATTCTTGCCTGGAAAAATCTGTAAACAAAAGACCCTCTCAGGCTATAGTCCACAGGGTCAGACAAGTAATTGGACATGACTGAGCAACTAATGCACACACACAGACACAATAAATCTGATTATTATAACAGGAAAAGGCCATCTTGTACATGCAGTCTTTCTACTCCAACTGGATGCTTGAGAATGGGCCTTGGGCTTAGATAGCTTTCTTAACAAGAGATTAAGAGACTGTATAACCTGAGCCAGCTTATCACTATGTGTGTGCATGTGTGTGTGTGTATGTGAACATGCTCATTCATGTCTGACTCTTTGTGAACCCGTGGACTGTAGCCCACCGGCTTCTCTGTCAATGGAATTTTCCAGGCAAGAAAACTAAAATGTGTTGCCATTTCATACTCCAGGGGATCTTCCCAACACAGGGATAGACCCCACATCTCTCGTGTCTCCTGCATTGGCAGGCTGATTCTTTACTACTAGTGCTACCTGGGAGGCCTAAATTTATTCCAGAGACTCTTCCTGACCCAAGGATCAAACTCAAGTCTCCTTCACCGAAAGTACATTCATTTACCACTATCACCATCTGGGATGTGATCCCCTTGGATGGAGTTATTGATATCTTCCCTTGTTTCAAGTTCAATTAATGTGGTTCGAGTCTTGAAGTTTGCATAGCACCTAATCAACCCTACTGTTACATCTGTCTTCAGGTGGGGGACAGAGTCCATCCCACTGAGGCCAGAGAAGTGTGTAAGTTGAGAAATTGTCCTGCTTCAGCCACTGAGAGACTGGCTGTCCATAGAGGACTGAAGCTCACTATTGGACATGACCATACTTCTCTATGTAAGTAAAGCATTATTGCATCTAATGCTTGACTGTGTTTTCTTCTTCTTAGTGAATGATACCAAGATGCAATGGCAGAAGGGCTTGAACTTATTTTTCATGGTGGCTAGCATTGTGATAATCTTTGCTATCCTCCCATGTCAGCTGAATCCTTCCCTAAGATTGGTAACTTGGTGCATAGTGTCCTACTTCCTTGGAATTGATAACATATGCAAGGAACTCTCTTCTTACAATTATTATCAAATTAGCAATACAAATCTGACAGAATACAGGATGGTTGTTAATATCAAATACAAACATGTTGGTAGAAACCACAAAATATGCTTCTTGTTGAGACCAGCTCGACAAGCAGGGTTTCTGAAAGAGCAATATGGCGAGAGAATGAGAAACAAGACACAAGAATTCAGTGAAAAGTGAGGATCAAGGTCCAACACTGTTCCAAAGTAAAGGTGCTGAAAATGAATTCAAGCCAGCTTTATTTTACTTTCAGCTGTGAATGAAAGAATATGCAGGGAGTTAAGTATAACTCGTGGCTTTCAGGACCAAAAACCAAAATGATCATTAACCATTGAGTAATTAAGAAACAATAATCAATAAGAAAATAGAAACTAAGACTAATATTCTTATCTATAGATTTTCCACCAGATATGTAAAATGTGTGACTCTGAGATGCCAGCTGAGAAATAGTCTGGGGTCAGTTTTCCAACCACAGGATCATATCTTGTTTTCAAGACTATGAACTGTTCACTCTGGACTTGTTCCAAGAGTCTCATGCCTTATAGCATCCAGTTTATCAATAATTATGAATTTCATTTGCAGCCCTTGCCAGGGCCTGCTTTTCTTTTATTCTTCCTGTCTCCTACACTTCTAGTCTCATTTGTTGAAATGTTCAAGAAGTCTTCTCTGTTATGCCTGTGAATGATACCTTTGTGTGCTTTTGTCTTTGATGTTTGAATTGATATCCATATAGCTTTTTCAGATTATGTTGTACTTCTCATGAAACAAATAGGATGCACAGTCTTATACAGACTAATAGCCAACTACTTTCTCATTTGGGTAGTCTAATGAACTACCTAGGAATCTCTTTAGATTTTACCTCTGTAATAACCACATGTCCACATGTTTGAAATAAATATTCATTCCATCTTTTATGTAGAAGTTAATGAAGAAAAAACACTTAAATACTGTGCATCTAAAATATTACAGCCTAGGATATCAATAGGGGATCAATATTCTTACACATTGACAAAAACTGAAATACTGTGAAGCTTAGCACAGAAGATGAAAGGATATCTTAGACCTAGAAAAATTATCTACTACCCTATCAAGAACTGGTTTTTGATACTGGGTAAATAATTAAACCATATTTCTGTTTCATCTTTATAGTGAGAGTAATAGCATGTTTATTATCATTCCTGTAGATGCAAAGCCGCAAAATTTATGGGTCAAGAGCCAAAGGCACAAAAACTATCTACCACTCAGAAAATATGATGATAATGATGAAGAATGATGTCTTTCTTAAAGACTTCAGAACCATCTCTCTGAAGGTGATCATAATAGCATAGCCCCGCTAATCTTAGTTTCAGTGGGAGGGTAGAAGTTACTTGGTGGAGTGCCTCACTCTAACTTGTAAAACCACCTCTTGTTATAAGGACATGAAAGTTTCATTTTTACTGAAAAGAGTGATGAGGCCACAACATTGTTAGCTTGTAATCTGCTCTTTTTGAGGACACAGGTGTGAATACCCACTAGCTTAGCTCAGATTCCATTTTCTTAATATCCCTATACTGAAAAGCTAGGAGAGCAGACCAGGGCAGATCAGAGCAGATAAGAACTGATCAGGGAAGAATTTTGAACTTGGATGAAGGACTGTCCCCTATGAAGGCAATAAGTGGAAAAATAGCAGCAATAGTTACTTGGGGAAAAAAAAAAAGTGCAAGGAAATGGGATATTAATCAGACGAATGTCAACATAGGATAAAAACCCAAATGTCACATGATTTGCAACTTTCTGGTCTCAAAAAGCCCTTCCTGGACTTCATGGTGACTCAGTGAATAGGAGTCTGCCTGCAGTGCAGGGAATGCAGATTCTATCCCCTATCAAGGAGGATTCCACATGTTATGAAGCAACTGAGTCTGTGCACTACAGCTATTGACTCCATGCACTCTAGAGCCTAGGAGTCCCAACTATGAAGTTCACATGCTACAACTTTTAAAACCTGCATGATTAGAGCCTGTGTTCCACAGAAGAGAAGCCCACACAATGAGAAGCCTGTGCATGGTAACGAAAAGGAAGCCCCACTCACTGCAACTAGAGGAAGCCTGCCCAAAGATATGAAGACCCACCACAGCCAAAAATAAACTAAATAAACAAAATTTTTTTTTTCAATGAATACACTTTAAAAAGAAAAGCCCTTCCTATTTGGATCACCATTGAGAAGCTTCCCAAGGACTCCTAAGTCATTCTCATACCTTCCTCATCAGCTGATGTCACCCATTTAAAGGCTTCTCTCCCCTGGGCCCCACAAGCTTACAGTGCTCCAATGCCTGTTTTCAATTGACTGCCCTGCACATGGAGATACATATCAGCTACCTCATGGATCTCTGCAACCAGCCAATTTTGCTCCTTTGATGGAGAAAGAATGTTGGAGTTCCACTGATCACCACATCAAGGAGTTATAGTGACCAGGGAAAGACAATTATCTGTCACTCACACAAGGGTGGAAGATCTGAAGGTGTTAGGGACCCAATGAAAGTGGTGGCTAAAACACGTACTGAAAACCTTATTGCTGTGAGTTGGCAGAAGCTGTAGTGCTGTACGCAGAAAACGGGGCTATTCTCAGCTGATTTCTATCAGTGGCTTATTGAGGCAGTCACAAAATTTATTGGCATGGGTCCAAAGGCAGATTAAAATAGCCCTCTAACCCTAGCCACCTTTATCTTGGTTTTTATGCAGATTTTAAAAACTCAAGGTAAAGAGGATAGGATGGCAAAGGCAGACTTGTCCTCAGATTTTAGCAGCAGCTGCTCCATTTGGGGATACTCTAGAGAAAGACAAGGAAGAAATCAAAGATTGTTGGTTTGGCTGCTCAGAAATCTTTACTAAAGGGAATAAACAATCCTTGCTCTGGCCTACCGATAAAGAGAATAAAAGAAAAATGGAAAATATATGCTGTTTTTACAAGAAACCAGAATATGAAAGACAGACTGTAAAAAGAGACACTGAAGGATACAAGAGCAAGGGAATCAGAGAAGCCCAGAAGGCTAGGGAATAAGTGGCAAACCACTTAAAGTAGATAGATTTAAAGATCTCATAGGTGGAAACTGGTGATATTTGTTCTCCTTAATATGCAGTTTTCTCAAGAATTTCTCACTTTCCAATTTGTGAAGAAAGTATTACGTGAATTTCACATTTGCTATGCTCCTTTTCATTCTTGTTCTGTTTCCTCCTTAATTCCCATATCGGTTGGTCCCAAGACTGAGAAACACGCATTCTTACTTTCTTGTGATTCTCCTATAAATCTACTGGGTACAGACCTACTCTCAGAAAGCTTATCATATTCTGTACTTTGAATGAGCAGACAGTGGAGCATCATAATAAAAAGCGCTTTACTTAGCTACCACACACCTTCTGAAAGAAAAAGGGTATGGAGAGAGTGTGTGTGTTATTCTCTCAGTCACGTCGGACTCTTTGCGACCCCATGGTCTATAGCCCGCCAGCCTCCTCTGTCCATTGAACTCTACAGGCAAGAATACTGGAGTGGGTTGCCATTTCATTCTCCAAATGGAAAGACTGGCAGTCACTAAAAGCTGGAAGAGCATCCCAATGTGAAATATATTGATGTATCACTTAGGCCCTACAGAATAACGATACTAATTTCATTTGAGATATAGAACCAATTGAAAGAGCTTTGGGATAAGTCATGGTCATATGTAAAACAGTATTCTTTGTTAGTGGCTCAATTAAATATAATAAAATCACATAAAAATTTAGAAAACTTTGGGTTACATTTTACAAGGGCCCTCATTCTGTAATACCCTCAGAAATTTGATAAAGATGACCCTTGTATGGATTTGAGAAGTGAATAATCTGTAGTACCATTAGTCTCTATAGTGTCTAATCCTGCAACTCTTTTGGCTTCAGTCCTATTATCTATAAAGTTTTCTCTGTAATTGATCTATGTCCTTCTTCCTTCCTCCTTCTTTATCCTTCTTTCCTTCTTTCCTTTTCTGTTTTTCTGTTCCTCTAACATATGACTATAAATTCTTGTTTTCTTTTCCTCATGAAAAAGTCCAATATTTATGATACAGGATTATCTTATTTTCTCTAGTCATTTACAAAAAACACACAAACAAAGACCTAGTGAAAGGTTGCCCCGGAGGGATCTATAATTATTCAAATTTAGATAATTTTCTGGTAGTTTCAGAAATGAGAAAAATGCAAAATTGACACTTTAGCTTTGTGACATTTCTCTGCTTTGCAGAAGCACAAAGACCCGTTAGGCAAATTGTAGTATTGCTTATCCAAGGGCATCTGCTGTCAGCTACAGGCTATAGAATGACACAATCTAGAAGTCAGCTCACTTTGCAGATACAATAAACTACTAACAATGAAAAAACCTAGACAATTCTGGGACAAGTACATTATTATACAGTGATTCCAGTTTTTGTAGAGTAGGAAAAATCACTGCTTTACTTGATAATTTTTCAGATTTCTGCTTTGGTCCCAAAAATTTAAAGAGGCTTTTGAAACCTAAAATTGACTACCACCTTTCTCCCAGTTCAATAGGAACTTTCTCTCAGAGGAGAGTGAAAAAGTGACTGAATTGAACTGAACTTTCTCCCAATTTGGAGGATTCCAAATTTGGGGAATTTTAACATTTCGATATTCTAAACATTGGCCTTTATCTGATGTTCTGATTTTACATATTTAGCAATGTTTACTTTGCACAGAAACTGTAAAAGCTGTTGTTAAAACATGTCATGCTTAGTCATGTTGGACTCTTTGATACTCCATGGGCTGTATGTAGCACAGGAGGCTCTTCTGCCATGGGTATTCTCGAGCAAGAATGCTGGAGTGGGTTGCCATGCCCTCCCCCAGGGATCTTTTCAACCCAGGCATCAAACTCAGTTTTCCCACATTACAGGCAAAATCTTTACCAGCTGAGCCACCAGGGAAGCCCAAGAATACTAGAGTGAGTAGCCTATCCCTTCTTCCCAACCCAAGAATTCAACTGGTGCCTCCTGCATTGCAAGCAGATTCTTTACCAGCTGAGCTAGTTACTTTTATTACAATAAAATAGTTATTTCCATTTTTCAAAAATATGCTTCATAAAAATAGGCAAATGGATTATAAAAGGGGCTAGAAGAAATTTGACTGGACTATAGGCATTACTTAAAAAACAATTCCTGTATCACAGCTTGATTAGTGTTGTGTCATCAACAAAACCATCTGAATAAAAGATGTGTTTTTAAGTCACTAAGACTTTTACTGTGACTGCCAAAAAAATAAAAAAAATTCAAAACACATTAAAGAGATGTCTTTCAGTAAAATTCTTTCTAGGCTACTCCCATGATAATAATAGAAAGTTCTCTCTGACCAACTTCACCAGGAACCTGGTGGCATGTAGATTCCATATAATTAACATATGTGAAAATAAGAAAGTTTGTTTTAGTTCAGTTGCTCGGTTGCATCTGAATCTTTGCGACCTCATGGACTGCAGCACTCCAGGTTTCCTGTCCTTCATCATCTCCTGGAGCTTCCTCAAACTCATGTCCATTAAGTTGGTGGTGCTATCCAACAATCTCATCCTCTGCCATCCCCTTCTGTCTTCAATCTTTCAAACATCAGAGTCTTTTCTAATGAGCCAGCTCTTTCCATCAGGTAGCCAAAGTATTCTAGCTTCAGCTTCAGCACCAGTTCTCCATTGAATATTCAGTACTGATTTCCTTTAGAATGGACTGGTTTGATCTCCTTGCAGTCCAAGTGACTAGCAAGAGTCTTCTCCAACACTATAGTTCAAAGGCATCAATCCTTCAGTGCTCAGCTTTCTTTACAGTCCAAGTCTCACATCCATACATGACGAAGGAAAAACCATAGCTTTGACTAGATGGGCCTTTGTCAGTAATGTCTCTGCTTTTTAATACACTGTCTAGGTTGGTCATAGTTTTTCTTCTAAAGAGCAAACATCTTTTAATTTCATGGCTGAAGTCACCATCTACTGTGATTTTGGAGCCCAAGAAAACAATGTCTGGATTATATGAATACATTCCCTATTTCAAAACAAAACAGGAAAACCAATGTTCAGTCAGTAGCAAAGATTCTCCTAATAGCTAAAATTTTCACTTTTGGAATATTGTCACCAAACCCAAGTTTGTGTGCTCAGAACACAGGCCAAACAAACCAAACATGGAAGTTTGGAGCAGAGAAAGTTTTATTGCAAGAAGAACAGGGGACTCATGCGCAAAAGATCCAAATTCTCCTTGAGTTTCAGAAAATAAGTTTTTATAGGCAAAATTTGGGTTTTGAGTGTAGGGCTGCTAGGTGTGTAACCCTCCTCTGATTAGTTGGTGATGAGGTATGAGAGATAGTCCAAGAATACCAATCATCAGCCTCCTTGTTCTGATGAGTATGGGGTCTAGTGCTTATGTTCAGTCTGAAGTTGTCCTCCACCTTTGTCAAGGCCTCAATTCCTGTGGAAGAACTCAGAAATATGTATCAAATTGTTATGCACATTCCTTAGGGAGGAACTAGACCAAATTCCCAATCAGTGCACCACTCTTTCTTTCCTCATTCCTTTACTCTCTTAATCAGTATTTGAATCCTTCCCTTTGGCACCCAGGGAAGGTCTAGGAGGCTGATAGACTGTCCTACGAACAAGAAACAGGGGACACCAAAAGGCCTTTGTGCCTGTGAGGGCCCCACAGGACCCCACAGAGCATTTGAATCTGATAATGAAAGTCAAGTTATTTCTACTGTTGTCTAGGAATTATGCAAATCTTTGTAGATTTCTAAAAGTTATATTTATATACATTTCCATAACTCTATCAGTTCTCTAGAGAAGTAGAATGGTGGAATCAAACTTTTTAAAAAGTTCATTGGCTAAGATCATCTGTCTGACTGATCAAAATGGCCCAGAGTTTTACCATTAGCTTTGCTAGAATGACCTCTGAAAACAAACACAGAATCTCTCTCTTTGAATGCATATTTGGCAGGCCCTGTGAATTCAAGTTTGAGATTATGCCCTCTATTGGATTTTAGTGAATCCACTCATAATCACAATCATATTTAATACTTCAAAGGGCCTCTTTCTTCCCTAGAAATCCTGAGATTTAAAGCCATAAGGATCCAGAAGGACCTGTCCCTATGGAAAAAGTTTTTTCATCTACACATACGTGTTCTGTAAGAAACACAGTCACCCTGTTGGGAAGAGCCCTTTCAAATGTTACTGATCTTCCATTCAGTTCTCAGAGCTAACAAAAACTCAGACAGATTCATGCTTCCCATATGAAGTCAACACCGCAGGACTGAACTGTGGTTCCCACAAAGGATGTGAAACTTGAGTTTTTAAGAGTAACTAATACCAGTACTGAACTTGAATGAAAACAAATGTTCTAGAAAGAATATTACTTTTCTTTTAGACTGTCTTGCTGTTGTAGTCATAGTGAGCTTATTTTGTTTACTTTAAGGATCACAGTTTACTAGCAAATAAAACTTATTCATTATATTTTTATTTTTGTCCTTCCAGTTTCTTTCATTGTCTTTCTCTCCTCCCAGATTCCCACAGCCTCATTTCCCATCAGCTCTAAACTATCCTGCCAATGTAAGTATGAGAGAGTAAAATAGAGACAATCTGCATTAGTAATTTTTGATAATGAAGTAAAAGTAACTAATATGCCTCTAGCTACTCAGTCCAGAAATGTGAATAACCAGTTTGATTGTGAAAATGATGCAAAAATTATAATTACTGGAAAAACAGAAATCTGGAATTATATTAACTGCAAAAGACAGGTCCAATGTTACATGATTAATTTCAAGATGCAATTTCTCTCAGTCCCAGTATAAGTTGGTAAATAAATATTAATCCCCATTATTCAAGGACATTTAGTTAACTTTTACAATAGTATAGCTATCAATTCAGACCCAAGGAAAGGCCCACAGCATGTTCTCAAGACTTATATATAGTAAACACTAGAATTCCGTTCTCTGCCTTTCAATGTCTGCTTCATAATAAGATTTCTACACTAGATGATGGCCATGAATGTCATTGTTCTTCATATCTGGGAAAAATTATTGGTGAAGATAGAACAATTAGTGAAGGGCCTAGAGTCATGTAAATGTTATGGTACTTTATAATTCTCTAAAGCTCAGGGAAAATTTATTATGACTTGCAATAAAAACTTCACTAAAAATTTAGACTATCAGGATCCAGATTTACTAAGAATTTTATTTCACTTTTTGCCAATGGTATTATGTAGTCAAAGGTTATTTTCTAAAGACAAATAATGTAATGACTTCCAAAAAATCAGTAATTCGGCTCTTCCATCATAATTTTGACAATTACTTTGCTTAATGTTTCACTAAGGACTTTCTTGGAGAAGGCAATGGAAACCCACTCCAGTACTCTTGCCTGGAAAATCACATGGATGGAGGAGCCTGGTGGGCTGCAGTCCTTGGAGTCGCCAGGTGTCGGATACAACTGAACATCTTCACTTTCACTTTTCACTTTCGTGCACTGGAGAAGAAAATGATAACCCACTCCAGTGTTCTTGGCTGGAGAATCCCAGGGATGGGGGAGCCTCGTGGGCTGCCGTTTGTCACACACTATGCTGACTCTGTCCATCACACAGAGTCGGACACGACTGAAGAGACTTAGCAGCGGCAGCAGCAGGGACTTTCCGGCTATTTATATGGCTGTAATTCCTCCAGAGAATGGTAGAAACAGCAATAAACATAATTATAACATTGTTGTCATTTATGGGAAAACAGGGAGGAGTTGGTAAAGGTGAATAAGAATTAAAAACAAGTGAAAATTCTTTATGTTGAAAACAGAGAAGAAACGCCTTCAACCACACTTCTCTCTTCTTAGAGCATTTGCTTAAAAAAAAAAACCTTGAAATTATATGCTTTTTTGCATGTCTCTTTGAAATGTATACAAATTGTTTTAAAGCTAATTAAGCATCTTGCCCTGGCAGCTTAGCTGGTAAAAATAAATAAATAAATAAATAACACCTGCAATTCAGGAGACCCTGTTCGATTCCTGGGTGGGAAAGATCCCTTGAAGGAGGGATAGGTTACCAACTCTAGCATTCTTGAGCTTCCGTGGTGGTCAGATGGTAAAGAATTCACCTGCAGTGACAGAAACGTAGGTTCAACCCCTGAATTTGGAAGATCCACCAGAGAAGGAAATGGCTACCCACTCCAGTATTCTGGCCTGGTGGATTTCATGGACAAAGGAGTCTGGGAGGTTGCAGTCCATCGAGTCCCAAGAGTAGGACACGACTGAGAGACTTTACTTTCACTTTCAAGTGTCTTATCAGCTTAAAGTCCCAGAAATATCTTTCTCAGGGCTTCCCAAGTGGCTTAGTGGTAAAGAATCCATCTGCAAGGAAGGAGATGCCAGAATCACAGGTTCTATTCCTAGGGTCAGGAAGATCCTCTGGAGAGGAAATGGCAACTCACTTCAGTATTCTTGCCTGGATAATCCCATGGACAGAGGAGCCTGGCAGGCTATGGTTCATGGGGTCAAAGGAGTCAGACATGACTGAGCACACATGAAATTTCTCAAGATACGGGCATCATCTCTTTGAGATGTAATCGTCAAGAAAGACATCAGCTATATCTGATTTCTATGGAAGGGTAGGAACCTTACATTAATGAGTGCCTCACTCCTAGGAAATTCACTTTGCTGTAAGGATATAAGATGTTTACATTTCCACTTGATCATACCAGTTAGCTAACACACTTGGTCACACCATTACCAACTGAGTTTGGGATGAACTTGGTAGGAAAATGCTGTTGTCAAGTCTCTTACCTGAGGCCTAGTTGTTGTTTATCTTGTTACTATTTATGTAATAGAGAGTATATGATTAGCTGTATAAAAAGATACAGCTAGTTTCTTTCTGCAATCTCTTTGGTAGATTGCTTGTGATATATATCACATTCTTATTTTTTTTTTTCTCTTCTTTCTTTGTGGAGAAGCTTTTAATTCTGGAAGATTCTATTTTTAATTATATTTCTTCAACACAACCTAATTATCAAAGGATATCAAATGCAACAACTCTGATGTTCACTCCATCCTTGTAATTGGGGATTTAAATTAACCATTGTCTTCTATTTAAAAATAATTTAAATTCTAAAAATGTGCCACATAATGACTACATCATGATCTATTAATAAAAGAATGTTTTTATTCATGAAAATAACATTTCTCAAAGCTAAAA
>SJYC01041102.1:0-13711 GCA_006408675.1 Madoqua kirkii
CACCCAAAACTGATTTTTGAGATCCTAACTCCCAGTATGATGTTAGTAGGAGGTGCAGTCTCTGGGAGGGGATTATGTTGTATGGGTGTAACACTCATTTTGGATTAGTGCCCTTAAAAAAAGACTCCAGAGAGCTCTTTCACTCTTTCTGCCATGTGGGGACAGAATTAAAAGACAGATGTCTATGAATCAGAAAGTAGACTCTCCCCAGACACTGAGACAACCAGTACCTTCAGCTTGGACTCCTCAGCCTCCAGGTCAGTGAGAAATAAATGTCCAATGTTTAAATAAACCAGTATATTTTATTTTTGTTATTGCAACCCAAATCAATTAAGATGTAGTCATATACTATTTGGAGAAGGAAATGGTAACCCATTCCAGTATTCTTGCCTAGAGAATCCCATGGATAGCAGAACCTGGTGAGCTGCTGTCCATATGGTCACACAGAGTAGGACATGAATGAAGCAACTTAGCATGTATGAATGCATTGGAGAAGGAAATGGCAACCCACTCCAGTACTCTTGCCTCGAGAATCCCAGGGACAGGAGAGCCTGGTGGGCTGTTGTCTATGGAGTCGCACAGAGTCGGACACGACTGAAGGGACTTAGCAGCAGCAGCATACATGATTTGGGTGGTCATAAAATCCAGTATGGTTATTCTGAGACACCATCTTCTTATTCAACCAGCTTTCCAAACAAAGTCGTATTTCTAGCCTCAACATTTCATTTCTGGTTTAATTGCCCTGTTGTGCAGCGAGCAGGCAAAACTTGGACTCAGTAACAATACAGTAATAAATACGTCTGAAATCACAATCACAGTGGTCACATGGTTTTACCATAGTTGCTCCATTTTGACTTTCAAATGCATTCTCTTTTTCAGTGTAAATGTTACTGTTTGCGATTTTACTGCTTTTCCAGATATGGGGAAATTCAAGAATTTAGGTTCATAAAATCTAAATTTATGTAACTATCTAAAGGCCTATTCTGCCAGTTTTTATCAGAGCACAAGGTGCCTCATACCTGATCTTCACTTTGGATTCCTTCTGGGGGTGCTGAAGGCCATTTATGTAATCTTTGTATAGCTATATGGCAAGTGCCAATTTTCAGTTGGCAGGGCCCCTTCAGTCTGAATTTTACTTTGGTTTGGAAGCATGAGATAACCATTTCAGCCCAATGTGCTAGAAAGGCTCATTCCTAGATAATATTTGGCTTCCTAGGAGACACTTTTGGTAAAGAACCTGCCTGTCAATGTAAGAGAAGTAAATGACCTTGGTTTGATCCCTGGGTCAGGACGATCTCCTGGAAGAGAGCATGTCAATCCACCCTAGTATTCTTTCCTGAAGAATACTAAATCCTATGGACAGAGGAATCTGATGGGCTATGATCCATAGGATCACAAAGAATTGGACATGACTGAAGGAATTCATCAACAGCTTGCATGCAACAAAATCCAATATGGTCAATTTCCAAGGAAGAGGGAATTTGAGACACAGGAACATACACAGAAGAAAGATGATGTGAAGATATAGAAACACAGATACACAGGGAAGAAGGCTATGTGGCAAAGGAATAAGAGGAGCAATGAGTCCACAAGTCAAATAACACCAAGGACTGATAGCAAGCACCGATAACTAGAAGTGAAGGGAAGGATTCCTCCGTAGAGCCACTGGTCTAGCAGAAACCTTGATTTCAGCCCTCAGGACTGTCAGAGAATAAATTTATGTTATTTTAGGCCACCCAGTCTGTGCTATTTTGTTGCAACAGCCCTTAGAAACTAATACAATATTGTAAACAATTTTGATAAAATGCTTAAGTGTATTTGAACTATTGAATTTATGCTAACATTTTCACTGGTTTAAAGTAGAAGACTAGTGGTTATTAGCATTATAATAGAAGACTTACACTTTGACTAGGCCTGTGTCATATGGCAATTTTGTAGAATATTTTATTCCCTGTTAATAAAAAAACATTATATTGCATTTTAATTATCAGTTATGACAATGGGTCAATATAGTCCACCACAGATAAAATGGAATTTATAAATATTTGTCTTAATTATCATTTAGTAAAAAACCAATCACTTTTATGATTCTTAAGAGTGCACAAATTAAAGTTATGATGAAAGTGTAGCTTAATTTCTTCATTTTATTACTTATCTGTTAATTTCATAACTGTTAAATTCCATAAAGCAATTATTGCCAATCATTACAGCTCAAGAGCAACAACTGCTTTATTTGTTAATTAAACACTTATTTAAGGCACTCACTTTTAGTCTTAACCAATGTTTATTTATTTCTTACTAAGAAGTACAAAAAAAATTGTAATTCACAACCTAGAAAAATAAGCTACTGGATATAAAAAATAATTTTGGCAAAATTACATACTCAAAGAAAACATGAGAGTGTTGGTATTAATTATGAGTGACTTAGCACCCATATTTGCAGTAATTTATCATCTCCATTTCTCCATCAGCATCCTGCTACATTCCAGGAAGTTCTACATATTTTTGTGTGAATTTATAAATATTTGTCTTAATTATCATTTAGTAAAAAACCAATCACTTTTATGATTCTTAAGAGTGCACAAATTAAAGTTATGATGAAAGTGTAGCTTAATTTCTTCATTTTATTACTTATCTGTTAATTTCATAACTATTAAATTCCATAAAGCAATTATTGCCAATCATTACAGCTCAAGAGCAACAACTGCTTTATTTGTTAATTAAACACTTATTTAAGGCACTCACTTTTAGTCTTAACCAATGTTTATTTATTTCTTACTAAGAAGTACAAAAAAAATTGTAATTCACAACCTAGAAAAATAAGCTACTGGATATAAAAAATAATTTTGGCAAAATTACATACTCAAAGAAAACATGAGAGTGTTGGTATTAATTATGAGTGACTTAGCACCCATATTTGCAGTAATTTATCATCTCCATTTCTCCATCAGCATCCTGCTACATTCCAGGAAGTTCTACATATTTTTGTGTGTAAAGGTACCACTGAGTATATGCTACTACATTTATCACTATGTAATTTGTGGATCAAGTATCATTTTCAGGATCCCAAACAACATTTATTAAATTTGCTAAGTAATTATATTTACTCATGATAATTTCAATTCCACAGTGCAAATCAGCACAGGTGTGTCTAGCAGTTATATTTCTTCATTCACAGAGCCCTTGCTGTACACAATGCATCCACTAGTAATTTTCTATAATTCTTTTAATTGCTTGGGGCAGCCTGAGCAACTCTTTTCCCTAATTTGATGCTTTCTGTTGTGTTTCATAGAAAGCAAAATAGTCCAGAGAGGGGCCACTTATAATTACAAGAATTGAAATACAAGCACACTTGTGTCTAATACAGATTTGAAGTCAACTTTGCAATATTTGCACATATATCTATGGAATATAAACATTTCAAGGAACCCCAGTGCCACAGACTAAGAGAGAAGGAAGCAATTATAGGAAAGAAATACAAGTAAAACAGATGACTAATGTTTTGAAAAGATTATGAAGTATGTTTTTAACATACTAAAATTTGAACCAATTTGATAGCAAATCTTATTTTTTGTTGTATTAGAACTTTATAAGTGTATTCACCTGTATTCCATTCATTGTTCAAAAAATCATTTATGGTTGTACATTCTAATATTGTGGAACTTGGTGTTCATCAAACTTGTTGGAGTATTTCCTACTACTCTTAACTTTGCACATGCTATTTCATCTAACTAAAGTGCATAGGATCAGATTTACTTTACTCTTTTAGACATGCTTCATCTTTGATGCATGTGTTTAAAATAATTAAATTATTGGATGGATGAAAATTGCTGTTAAACCTTTAAAATACTGAAAAGGTAACCATTAATATTTCTTGCAATGTAATATTTTAGTTTTAAGCACCACAATTAAATAGGAATTATTTAATGAGTTCAGCTAGTTGTACTTGTACAGGATATGAAAAATGTAAGCTAATGTTTTAACGTGTTTAAAGAAACAGAATTCAATATAGTCTGCAGACATTTTACTCAAAGAGACCTAATAGAAGAAGCAGTTTGCTTCTAAAAAGCTCAATTACCATAGAAAGTGAAATGCTGTTACTAAAGAAACAGGTTCCCCTAGAACAAAGCAAATGACTACATAATTTGAAATCTAGTTTGCACCTGCATAAATAAGAGAGACTTTTGATTCTAATAGTCTCTGTCACTGTTAGCAACATGGTGGGTATTGTGCAAAATTAAGTGAGGAAGGTAACATTCATTGATGGAATGGTGAACACCTGCTTAATAAAATTATTTTTCTTGTTTTCATTTACATTTTAACTGATAATATTTATACTATGGGCCTGCAATTACCAGGAAGCTGTGCAAGCACAGAGGAATGGCTAAATATACTGCCTATATCATTATTTGAGTAGCTGAAAAATCACCTTTGTTCTATATTAGAAACATTCTCCTATTAATTCACATGTGTTTAGCCTTATGATTTTGGAGGTTGTCAAAACTTTTTAGAAATTGATTACATCTAAGAACTCTTCGACCACAAGTACAAAAAATAATTTCTATATTATCTGAGAGGGATAAGTACTTCCTAAGTTCTCCTTGAGAGTTGATAGATTCCAAATTGTTATTGTTCAGTCACTCAGTTGTGTCCGACTCTTTGTGACCCCATGGACTGTAGCATATCAGACTTCCCCATTCCCAGAGTTTGCTCAAATTCATGTCCATTGAGTCAATGATGCCATCCAATCATCACATACTCTATTCTCCCCTCCTCTTCCTGTCCTTAATCTTTCCTAGCATCAGGATCTTTTCCAGTGAGCTGACTCTTTACATCAGGTGGCCAAATTATGGGAGTTTCAGGTTCAACATGAGTTCTTTCAGTGAGTATTCAGGGTTGATTTCCCTTAGGATTGACTGGTTTGATCTCCTTACAGTCCAAGGGACTCTCCAGTCTCTTTCATCACCACAGTTCAAAGGAATCAATTCTTTGGTGTTCAGCTTTCTTGCAGGTCAAGAAACAACAGTTAGAACTGGACATGGAACAATGGACTAGTTCGAAATTGGGAAAGAAGTACATTAAGGCTGTATATTGCCACTCTGCTTATTTAACTTAAATACAGAGTATATTATGTGAAACGGCAGGCTGGATGAAGCACAAGCTAGAATCAAGATTGCTGGGAGAAATATCAACCACCTCAGATATGCAGATGACACCATCCTTATGGCAGAAAGTGAAGAGGAACTAAAGGGCCTCCTAATGAAAGTGAAAGAGGAGAGTGAAACTGGATTAAAACTCAACATTCATAAAACGAAGATCATGGCCTTTGGTCCCATCACTTCATGGCAAATACATTAGGAAGAAATGGAAACAGTGAGATACTTTAATTTTTAGAGGTTCCTAAACCACTTCAGATGGTGACTTCAGCCATGAAATTAAAAGTTGATTGCTCTTTGGAAGAAAAGCTATGACCAATCCAGACAGCATATTAGAAAGCAGAAACATTACTTTCCAACAAAGGTCCATCTAGTCAAAGCTGTGGTTTTTCCAGTAGTCATGTATGGATGTAAGAGTTGGACCATAAAGAAAGCTGAGCACCAAAGAATTGATGATTTTGAACTGTGGAGCTGGAGAAGACTCTTGCAAGTCCCTTGGACTGCCAGGAGATCAAATCCATCTATCCTAAAGGAAATCAGTCCTGAGTATTCATTGGAAGGACTGATGCTGAAGGTGAAGCTCCAATACTTTGGGTACCTGATGCGAAGAATTGACTCACTGGAAAAGACCCTGATGCTGGGAAATATTGAAGGCAGGAGGAAAAGGGGCCAACGGAGGATGAGATGGTTGGATGACATCACTGACTTGATGGATGTGTGTCTGAGCAAGCTCTGGGACTTGGTGATGGATAGGAAGTTTTGGAGTGCTGCAGTCCATGGGGTCGCAAACAGTAGGGCAGGACTGAGGGACTGAACTGCAGTCTTCTTTATGGCACAACTATCATAGCTGTACATATCTACTGGAAAAAAAACATAACTTTGACTATATGAACATTAGATGGCAAAGTGATATCTCTGCTTTTTAATATGATGTCTAGTTTAAGCAAGTGGCTTTTAATTTCATTACTACAGTTATCATCTGCAGTGATTTTAGAGCCCAAGAAAATAAGATTTGTCACTGTTTCCATTGGTTCCCCATCTATTTGCCATGATGCCAGATGGGACCAGATGCCATGATCTTAGTTTTTTGAATGTTGAGTTTTAAGCCAGCTTTTTCACTCTAGTTTTTCACCTTCATCATGAAGCTCTTTAGTTCCTCTTTACTTTCTGCCATTAAAGAGTGTCAGCTGCATTTCTGAGTTTATTGACACTGCTCCCAGTAATCTTGATTGCAACTCATGTTTCATTCAGCCTGGCATTTTGCATGATGTACTCTGCAAATAAGTTAAATAAGCAGGATGATGATATAGACCCTTGAGGTACTTTCCCAATTTGGAACTAGTCCGCTGTTCCATATCTGGTCCTTTTTTTTTCTCATGCAATATTTTATTTTACTTTATTTTATTTATATTTATTTATTTTAACTGGAGGCTAATTACTTTACAATATTGTATTGGTTTTGCCATACATCAACATGAATCCACCACGGATGTACCCGTGTTCCCCATCCTGAACCCCCCCTCCCCATACTATCCCTCTGGGTCATCCCAGTGCACCAGCCACAAGCATCTTGTATCCATATCTGGTTCTAATTGTTGCTTCTTGACCTGCATATAGATTTCTCTGGAGGCTGGCAAGGAAGTCTGACATTCCCATCTCTTGAAGAATTTTCCATAGTTTTTGTCGTGATTCATTGGAAGTACTGGTGCTGAAGATGAACTTCTAATACTTTGGCTACCTGATGCGAAGAGCCAAGTCATTGGAAAAGACCTTGATACTGGGAAATATTGAGGACAAGAAGAGAAGGGGGAAGCAGAGGATAAGATGGTTGGATAATATCACTTAATCAATGGACATGGGTTTGAGTGAGCTCATGGATCGATAGTGAAGGAAAGGGAAGACTGGCATGTTGCAGTTTGAGGTCACAAAGAGTCATACATGTCTTAGTGACTGAACAGCACCACCACAGTCAAAAGCTTTAGCATAGCTGGTGAAGCAGAAGTAAATGCTTTTCTGGAATTATCTTCCTTTTTCTATGATCAATGTATGGTGGCAATTAGATCTCAGGTTATTTTGCCTTTTCTAGACCAGCTTGTACATCTGGTAGTTCTTGCTTCATGTACTGTTGAAGTCTAGCTTGAAGGATTTTGAGCATTACCCAGTTAGCATGTGAAATAAGTGCAATTGTTGGTACTTTGAATATTCTTTGGCATTGCCCTTCTTTGGGACTGGAATTAATATCAATTTTTTCAGATTCTCAACATAAGTGGTATCATATAATATTTGTCCCTCTCTGTCTGACTTACTTTACTTAGTATGTTGCCATTTGAAGCAATATGGATAGATCTGAAAGTGAAAGTTGCTCAATTGTTCAATTCTTTTTTACCCCATGCACTGTAGTCCAGGGAATTCTCCAGGCCAGAATACTAAAGTGGGTAGCCTTTCCCTTCTCCAAGGGACTTTCCCAACCCAGGGATCAAATCTAGGTCTCTCGCATTGCAGGTAATTCTTTACCAGCTGAGCCATAAGGGGAGCCCAAGAATACTGAAGTGGGTAGCCTATCCCTTCTCCAGCAAATCTTTCTGATCCAGGAATCAAACTGGGGTCTCCTCCATTACAGGCAGATTCTTTACCAACTGAGCTATGTGTTTTTAAGCAGAGGTGAAACTGAAAAATATGGGAGAACTTTAGGGAGAAGGTTGATTAATGGGAGACATGGAGCAGATTAAGTTATTCCTGAATACAGAAATATTTTCTTTGAGATTAAACCATTGCATTTGTTAATTGGCACCCACAGACAATGGGGTGTAGGAGTGCTATCCTCTTCAATGTTTATTCTTTGCAACCCCATAAACTGCAGCATGCCAGGATTCTCTTTCCTTTACTATCCCTCAGTTTACTCAAACCCATGTCCATTGATTCAGCGATGTCATTCAACCATCTTATCCTCTGCCACCCCCTTCTCCTCTCGCACTCAATCTTTCCCAGTATCAGGGTCTTTTCCAATGAGTTGGCTCTTTGCATCAGATGGCCAAAGAAGTGATTCCCAGGTCCAATAGGAAGATATTCCTAGGTAGTAGATTGGCAAGAGGCTTTCAAAAAAGTAGTGACATCTTAAAGGGGCAGAGCAAAACACTTTAGAGTTTCAAACTTTCTAATGTAAACGTCCTAAGAAAGAGGTCAGAGGCCTATAATCAGGAAGAAAACCTCTTTAAAGTTTAATCTAGTTTAAGGCCCCAGTGATCACTTATAAGCTTGTGTACATGCTAACTCACTTCAGTTCATAGACATCCAGGTTCCTCTGTCTGTGGGATTCTCCAGCCAAGGATACTGGAGTGGGTTGCCATGCTCTTCTCCAGGGGATCTTCCAGCAATTGAATAGAAGTCTCTTTGTTTCCTGCACTGCAGGTAAATTCTTCACCACTGAGCTACAATGATTAGGCCACAATATAAATGATTTTAAGAAGTTAAGCCAACCTAATAAGGCATTTAATTTTTCATTGGAAAAATGTGATGTGCTTTTAAATTTATATTAGCTAAACCTAGACAACATTCTAAAAAGCAGAGACATCACTTTGCTGACAAAGCTCTGTATAATCAAAGGTATGACTTTTCCAATAGTCATGTATGGATGTGAGAATTGGACCATAAAGAAAGCTGAGCACTAAAGAATTGATGCTTTCTGTAGTGCTGGAGGGAGAAGGCAATGGCACCCCACTGCAGTATTCTTGCCTGGAAAATCCCATGGATGGAGGAGCCTGGTGGGCTGCAGTCCATGGGGTCGCTGAGAGTTGGACATGACTCAGTGACTTCACTTTCATTTTTCACTTTGATGCATTAGAGAAGGAAATAGCAAACCACTCCAGTGTTCTTGCCTGAAGAATCCCAGGGACGGCAGAGCCTGGTGGGCTGTTGTCTATGGGATCTCACTGAGTTGAACATGACTGAAGAGACTTAGCAGCAGCAGCAGCAGCAGTAGTGCTGGAGAAGACAGAGTCCCTTGGACTGCAAGGAGATCAATCCAGTCAATCCTAAAGGAAATCAATTCTGAATATTCATTGGAAGGACTGATGTTGAAGCTGAAGCTCCAATTTGGCCAGCTGATGTGAAGAAATGACTCACTGGAAAAGTTCTTGATACTGGGAAATATTAAGGGCAGGAGGAGAAGGGAGTAACAGAAGATGAGATGGTTGGATGGTACTGTTGACACGATGGGCATTAGTTTGACCAAACTCCACAAGACAGTGAAGGATAGGGAAGCCTGGCATGCTATAGTCTGGACTCCACTGAGAGACTGAACAATGACAAGGTGTAGAATTACTTTCTTGAATACTACTGATTTGGGTGGCTCGGCCCCAGGGTGTTTTACAGACTGAACTTTCTACTAAGGCATACTTTTGTTCCTATTTGAAGAATCAATAAGCTTTGGGACTCAGATGTCTGAACTTGGTAAACCTCTGGTAAGACTCTTTCCTCAGCAGGATTCTTAAGTTCAGGGAATTTTTAAGCAACAATTGATGCTTGGTGTAGAAAACATTCCCAGACATTTTATACTTGTAGAATCTGGATGTCCAAAGAGACTCCAGTTAGACGATGAAATTTCTTTTATCCAACATTTGTGTTTCTGAGCTCCTAGCTGTACACTAAGCATTTAAACAGATGTCAGTAATATTAAATGAACTTTTCACAGATTATTTTCTCATATAGCATATAATCAGGCAGAGGTGATAAGATATGCATGTAACCAGGAGCACTCAAGAGGCATATGATCTACAGATGCTACAGATACTTATGTATTTATTTATAATTTTAACATTTTGACCTGTTTTCTCATTGCCCCTTTTCCATTTAAGTCATTAACTTTCCTTTCACTTTTTCTGCATACATTACTACCTTTCATAGTAATTGCTTTTTTGTAAATATTCTGTTTCTTCTCTCCTCAAGGGAAAACATGCTGTTGTACATATTTTGTCCTTTCCTTCAGTGACTTTACTCATCGTTAGCTGCTATTCACTCTCAAGGTGAACTTTCTGCATTCTGAATATCTCTGTTTATTATAAAGTGACATCACACAAGTATTTAACTTTTCTGGATTATAAAAGACACAGATATTGTACTATTATAAGGCAAGTACAGCATGCCTTTGACAAAAGTGCATGTTTTCTTCCTCCCCAAAGAAGATTGCTGCCAATTAAAGAAAACTGTTTTAAACATGTTAACTGCATTAAGCAGATACTGAAATGCGCAAAGGGTCAGTGTTTTGATATTATGCTTTGTTTCCTGTTTTTATTTTCCTTAATAACTTCTAATAACATTATAAAGTAATTCTATTAATATACACTTAAGGGAAAAAATCAGCACAATGAACATGTTTTAGTCTTTCTAGCATCAATATTCGAGTGAAATTCATTATAATCCATGCACGATGTAACTTTTTAAAATTGATATAAGGCCTACCTAAAATTCTGTACAATTTGCATCGTGGATTTTTCAGGCAAAGAGGAGACTTTAGCAGTGACCAGGCCTGAGGAGGAGAAAAGTGGATTTGGAAAGACAGTCAAGCCAAGACAAGATGCAGGCCTCCTGCATCTCCCTTTTCTGAGCAGGCAAAATTGGCTGTCACTTTGCTAAGCATAAGCCTGGCTAAAGGGGAACCATGGAAATTTGGGATGGAGGGCACTTTTTCTTCTGCCGAGAAAAAAAAAATATCACTATCTACCTCCAAACATGAAGGAAGAGTCAGGTCAAAAGGCACTGGATAAAATGTTATAAATATTTATAGGTCAAGAATGCCATTGAAAAATTCTCCTAAAGATGGAAAAATAAATAAAAGAGCTAGAATAAATTGATAAGCATTGATAATTATGCTATCATTTTGTAGCTCAACAGACCTCCCCAGCAGTAAGTTAAAATTTTCTTCATGTGAGAAAATAGCATATTAAAAATGAAAATCTCATTTTTTTTTCCCCAGACCTAGATCTTTAGTGAGAGCATAAGAAAAGACTGAAAAATAAAAATGGCTTTTTTGGAAGAGATTTTTCTCAGAGTCTGTCAATATAATCAGAGTCTGATAATATAAGTTCAAAAATTCTCTCTAAAGAATCTGTAAGTTCATTTGTTTACAAAATAATTCAGCAGAGGTACAATTTAAAATCAGAATGTTATTTTCAGATACGTCAGTTTTAGAAGAATTTGTTAGAATTTAGGTATTCAATATGCAAACCTGTTTCTACCCACCTCAGCTAGGATTTAGGCTGTTCTTAGCTTATCTATCCAAACAGCCTTTCTGCTTGAGAGGAATTAGATTACAAATCTCATATGCTTGCCTGATGCATACATTAGGCAGAGAAGCCACCTGCTTATTCCACAAAAATGTATCCAGAGCAACATTTTTTGTTCTTTAAGCTTGTTTACAACCCATTATTTATGTGATCATACTAGGGAAAGAAGTTGTATAATTACTAAGTTCTTCTGTGATTCTTTATATAGAATATCATAGGTGGTAAAAATTTATACAAATTTTAACATACAATTAAAAAACATTTTCTCTATATATAGTTAGGTCAAAATGTGCATACGTTTAAAAAGTTTAAATACAGCTCATTTGGATGAGCATGTCAAAGAAAAGTGTGTTAAACTAAATGAAAGCATCCTAGGAAAAAGGAAGCTCTCAAAACTAGAGTGATTTTTGATGACGATGTCATTAATGATTTTCCAACAGGTAACACTAATTGTTTTGGCACTAAGTTTCTGGCTTCTTCAAAATGAAAAGCTTAGTTTCCCTCAGGGACATGAACTCGGCAGAGAGATGTTCATCTACACAATAGCTGAGCGGGCAAAATATGTCAAAATGTCAGACTGTGAAACTGGGATAAAAATGTAAGAGAGGGAAATTGCCAGTCCTTGTGTTTTCGCGGCCATTAAATCACATTTGCTATGAGAGCTGACATTCAAGAGTTCACAAATCACATATCTTTATAAAATAGCAGAAGATTTCACCCACTAACGGAGAAAGCAATGGAAACCTACTCCAGTGTTCTTGCCTGGAGAATCCCAGGGATGGAGGAGTCTGGTGGGCTGCCATGTATGGGGTTACACAGAGTCGGACACAATTGAAGCCACTTAGCAGCAGCAGTAGCAGCCACCCACTAAGAAACCAGAGTTTCTTAAATTTTATTATTGTCCCCATCCCAGCTGATTTCTTAGATATATTTTTCTCCATACCACTGCCTCTTTATAATGTAATACTAGATATATATCTATTATATGTACACTTTTGCTTTAATCATGAAAAGAGTAAGAGTGTTTTCCACACAGCTTCCACTTGGGTAATTTTTGATCCCCTGTAAAATAAATCCCCATTTAAAGTACTCACTAACAGATGAAAAAAATTAGTTTCTGGAGGAACAAATTTTTACCTCAGATTCTAGCTGATTGCCCTCTCATTCAATTTATCTTAGTAAGGATAAGTTTCATTCAAAAACTCTTTCTCCAAAAGCTCATTTCTAACTAAATGCAAAACAGGTACTTCTGTGAACTATGTTTCCTGCACTATAGTTTTGAACACTTTCCTAATCCTAATATAGAATGCAATAGGCATCATGTACCCGTCTACTAACAGCAGTTCCACTGTTACCTATGCATTAATGATTATTAATTCTATACTTGTAGTCTGGCATCCTTCCCAGGTTATATATTTTACTGACTACTATACATCTTTATCTGAAGAGCCCACCATTACCTGAGGTAAAAATATATACAGCACTTCTCCTTTGCAAAGTTTTCAACCAAAACTTTTTTCTTCTCTTATCTGTCATTTCTATTTATTCACTAATATCTATTGACTCTTGGATTATAACTTTTCACATTTATTATAATCTCTCATATTTATTCTTTAGCCTCATCATGCACATGATTCCTGTGTTAAAACAACTCAGACTCCTACCGTTACACTACTGAATAACTCTAACATTGTCTCTCTGCCTCTAGTTTTGCCTACACCAACTCAGTCATTTTTACTCTTATTTGGATAATTTCACTAAAATAGAAATCTATGAATATTATTCCTTTTCTTTAAAATGACTCCCCATTCCTCAAGAAATAATGTTAAACCTCTTTATCTGAAATACAAACCTGACCTAGCCTTTTTTTTTTAGCCACTTCTGTCCACTGTTAAACTTATATTAAGTTCATTAGTTATACCAATTTCTGCAATTACTCTACATGGTATGCTTTTCTGAGGTTTCATGCATGACTGCCAATCCCTGCTGGCCTCTCTAAGTGAGCTTTTTAAAAATCCTTCAAAACCCACTTCACATCTCTGGTTTTGTAAATTCTTTCTCTACTTTCTAACTGGAGTTTATCAATCAATCTCAATTTGTGCAGCCTTAATATTTAGTATTTGACTTCCATTATAATCATAATCATATTGTCAAATATTTGTATATCTGCCTCCTTGATTATGCTTGACAAAATAATTAAATTCATTTTTGAATCTGCATTAGCTGATTAAACTCAATATATACTTAGATATGTAAGATAGATCATCAATAAAT
>SJYC01041104.1:0-10535 GCA_006408675.1 Madoqua kirkii
TCTATACATCTGCGTCTCTTTTCCTGTCTTGCATACACGGTTATCATTACCATCTTTCTAAATTCCATATATATGTGTTTGTATACTGTATTGGTGTTTTGCTTTCTGGCTTACTTCACTCTGTATAATAGAGTCCACTTTCATCCACCTCATTAGCGCTGATTCAAATGTACTCTTTTTAATGTCTGAGTAATACTCCATTGTATATATGTACCACTGCTAATTCTATTTATATGAGTTGTCTCTCTTTTTTCTTAGTCTAGTGAAGGGTGTGTCAATGTTATGTATCTTTACAAATATTAACTGCTAAATTTTTGTTTTTTTTTTTTACTTTTTTCTAATCTCAGTTTCATTTTTTTTCTACTCTGATGTTTGTTATCTCTTTCCATGGTTAATATTGGGTTTAATTTGTTTTCTTTTTTTTCCTTGAAAGGGAAATTTAGGTTGTTTGTTTGCAATCTTTCTTTTTCACTTAAAGTGGGCATTTATCTCTATAAATTCTCTTTTTAGAACTGTATTTGCTGTATACCACAAACCATGATATATTATATGTCCATTTTCATTTGTTTTTCAGATGCTCATTTTCTTTTTGATTGCTGAGGAATATGTTGTTTATATCCACATAGCTGTGAATATTTCTCTTCTCCTTCATTTTGAGTCTCATAGCAATATGATCAAGGAGGATACCTGATATGGTTTCCACCTTCTTACATTTGTTAAGACTTGTCCTGTGGCCCAACATATGATCTATCCTGGAGAATGGTCTGTGTGCCCTTAAAATGAATGTGCTATTATGGAATGTAATTAGAAAACTCTATGTATGTTGCTTAGATTTCTTAGTATTGCTTAACTCTGCTAGTTTCCTTATGGATTTTACATCTGGATAATTTGAATAGATGATTATCTAATTGAGACTTTTATCATCAGAAAATGATCTTTTTGTCTCTTACAACAGTTTTTGACTTTGCATCTATTTTGTCTGTTGATTATAGCTACTTATTCTCTTTTGTTTATTGTCTGAATGAAATGGTTTTTTTAATCATGTGAGTGAAATATCATCTGAATGAAATATTTTCCTTCACTTTCAACCTATATTTGCCATTAAATTTAAGTGAGTCTCTTCCAGAAAGTAGGTAAGTCTTATTTGTTTTTTTCTTTTATAATTTATTCAGTCATTTTATCTTTTGATCTTTCCCAGCATCAGGGATTTTTTCCTAATAAGTTGGCTCTTCTATTGGGTGGCCAAAAAGTTTCAGCTTCAGCATCAGTCCAACGAATATTCAGGACTTTTTTTTTTATTTTAAAGACCTCTGGGTTTGAATTTTTATAGTAGATCTGTAATAGTTAATTGTCAACAGCTAGTCAGTTTTATACTAGTTATAATAGTCAGCACTGATAACAGCTTAAATTCAAGATTTTCAGTTTCTGATTCTGAATGTGAGGAGCTTGGAAGTTGCCACATGAACCTAACAAGTAAAATGCTGAGACTGAAAAGCAAACAAGTCTTCTTGGATTCTCAAAAGCCAGGACAACACAGGGCAAATTAATGTACCCCAAATTGAAGAAGCGGGTCAATACAGGGAGCTGAGGCTTACTGGGCCAGGTACTCTGTAGCAGACACTGACAGAGCAGCAAGTGCCAGGGTAGGAAAACCTGAAACATAATTGATGACTTGTGGAGACTCAGTATGCACAACTGCGAGAGTTAAAATCTCCAGAGGAACTTAATCATCAGAGGTGACCTTTTGTATATTTACTCCAGGGGCTTATCCAATTTCTCAGAGTAAATATCACGGGATAAAAATACTCTCATGCTCCTGGGAGAGGGAGGGGAAAATAAAACACATTAAAATAAGTCAGAGTACTTTGTTCTTAACAAAAGCTGTCCTTAGAAGAAACTAGTTAACAATTCTCTGGTAGTTCAGGGTTAAAGAATCTACCCATCATTGCAGGAGACTTGTGTTTGATCCCGCGGTCAGGAATACCCCCTGGGGAAGAAAATGGCAACCCACTAAAATATGCTTGGCTGGAAAAATCCCATGGACAGAAGAGCCTGGCAGGCTAAAGTCCTTTACATTAAAATAAGTCAGAGTACTTTGTTCTTAACAAAAGCTGTCCTTAGAAGAAACTAGTTAACAATTCTCTGGTAGTTCAGGGTTAAAGAATCTACCCATCATTGCAGGAGACTTGTGTTTGATCCCGCGGTCAGGAATACCCCCTGGGGAAGAAAATGGCAACCCACTAAAATATGCTTGGCTGGAAAAATCCCATGGACAGAGGAGCCTGGCAGGCTAAAGTCCTTGGGGTCTGTAAGAGTAAGACATGACTTATCAACAAAACAACAATCTGCTGGTATATTTTTAAAAACTACTAACTTGAGGAACCAAAATGCCCAATTCCAGGCACCTCTATCCATCCTCTCTCCCCTAAAGGGTAACAACAAACTGAGAAGCAAAATCTAGAGGCAAAGACACAGCAAAAGACTGAGACATCTTGATGGGGCCAAAAATTCTTTCCTTCTACCGCACCTCACCACTACTCCACAAACATCTGTCTACAGAAGTTCCTTTCATTCCATGCACCATGACCAGGTATCAAGGAAAAATAACAGAGCACATCAAAAGGCAAAAAACATAATTTAAAGACAGTTCAAGCAGCAGACATGGAGGGAGGTTGGAATTATCAGATTAAGAATTTGAAATAACTATGATTGATATGTTAAGAACTCTGATCAATAAAATATACAGCATAAAAGATAGATGAGCAATGTAAACAGAGATGGAAATCTTAAGAGAGAACCCGAAACAAATGCTGGAGATAAATACCACTGTAACAGAAATTAAAAGTAACTTAAATGAGCTTATTTGTAGATGGAACATGGTTAGAAAAGAGTCTAAACTATAGGAGATATCAATTGAATCCTAATAAAACAAAAAGCAAAGTGAATAAAGACTGAAAATAAGGTAAAACAGATTATCTGAGGACTCATGTGGCAACTATAAAATGTGTAACTTATACATAATGGAATACAAAAGGAGAAGAAACACAGAAAGAGAGAGAAGAAATATTTGAAACAATAATGGCTGATAATTTCCTAAGTTAACATCAGTCACCAAATCACAGATCCAGGGAGCTCAAAGAACATCAAGGAGAATAAATGCCAAGAGACTACCTTGAGCTATATCACTTTCAAGTTGCAAAAATCATAGACACAGAAAGATTCCTGAAAAAAGTCAGAAGGAGAAAAAAAAATGTTACCAACAGAGGGACAAAGACAAGAATTACAGCAATCTTTTTCTAAGAAATCACGCGAGCAAGAACAGGATGGCCTCTTCATCCTTGGTGGAAATATTGCTGCCCTAGTATTCTTGCCTGGAGAATCCAATGAACAGAGGAATTTGGCAGGCTACAGTCCACAGATTAGCAGAGTCAGACACAACTGAAATAACTTAGCAAGTATGACTTAGCATGGGTTTAATGGATCTAGATGTTCATTTCCCTTCTTAGATTTTGGAGTCTTTTCCTTCATCTTGTCTTTAAATAAGCTTTCTGCTCCCCTGTCTTTTTCTGCTCCTTCTAGGACTCCCATAAACTAGGTAATGACTTATTAAATGGTATACCATAAGTACTGTCATACTGTAGGCCTTCTTTACTGTCTTTTTGATGTGAACTTTTCATTTTTTTTTTTTCTTTTTGTTTCTTGATGGGACAATTACAAATCATCTGTCTTTGAGTTTGCTGATTCTTCTACTGCTTGGTCAAGACTGCTGTTGAAGTGCTATATTAAATTTTCAGTTCAATCATTGTATTTTTCAGCTCTAATTTTTTTTTTCTCATGCTTTCTATCACTTTGTTAAATTTTTCATTTTGTATTGGCTTTCTGATTTCATTTAGTTGTCTGTGTCCTCTTATAGCTCACTGAGCTTATTTAAAATGATTATTTAAAATTATTCATTAGGATATTTTTAGATATCTATTTGAGGATCAGCTACTGGAGCTTTTTTTTTTTTTTTCTTCCTTTTAGTAAAAGAATATTTCTTTGATCCTTAGAGTTGCTTGAAGCCTGCATCCTTAGGTTGCTGTCTTCACATTTGAAGAAGCAATTACCTTCTCTAATCTTCACTGATAGACTTCAGAAATAAAAACCATTCATCCTGAACAGAGATTCAGGGAGTATTTCAGACATTTTCTATGGATTTGCCTGCTCCAGTCCTCTTGCTTCATCTTGGGAGAGAAATTCTAGAACTGTGTCTGTTTTCAACCCTGTAAAGCTAGGCTGGATGTTGAGAGGCTCATATTTATTTTTTCTGAGGTCAGTACTCAGAAGTTTCTAAGGTTCCATGCCTCTTCCTAATCCAACAGAACTGAGACCGATGCTGATATCTTAATGCTTTCTGTGGGAGATCTCATGCACTGTCTGTGGAGGCTTCCGACGCCATTTGTAGGAGAGCACGGAGCACTGATTGAGGGGGATCACAGGTACTGGGGGTACACATCAGCTGACTGAAGGCATGTACTTCAAAGGGTAAAGTGACCTTTGCAGTTCAAGGGTTGCTGAGATCCATGCATCTGTTTGTGAGACTCTGTTCCTTTTACCTGCTTTTAGCTGTCTTCAGATGATTCATTCATGCCAATGCCCTCAGTATCTGGATGGGGTAAGAAAAAGTGGGGCCTCTGGAGCAGCATCTGGGGAAGCTGGGCAGTCACTTCACTCTCTCTTTTGTCCATGGGAGAAATTGGGGCTGAGAGTCTCTTTTGGCATCAAATTGTGCCACTTGGGAAGAGGGATAATGCAAGTAAGAGACAACTTTTCCTGACATAATGCATCTATTCTTGAATTTTGGGCTCCACTGAGATGCTGCAAACTCTCAGCTAGATACCTAGACTCCTATAAAAATTCAGTTCAGTTCAGTTCAGTTCAGTCACTCAATTGTGTCTGAGTCATTGTGACCCCATGAATTATAGCACACCAGGCCTCCCTGTCCATCACCAACTCCCAGAGTTCACTCAAACTCCTGTCCATCAAGTTGGTGAAGCCATCCAGACATCTCATCCTCTGTTGTCCCCTTTTCCTCCTGCCCCCAATCCCTCCCAGTATCAGAGTCTTTGCCAATGAGTCAACTCTTCACATGAGGTGGCCAAAGTACTGGAGTTTGAGCATTCTTTGGCATTGCCTTTCTTTGGGATTAGAATGAAAACTGACCTTTTCCAGTCCTGTGGCCACTGCTGAGTTTTCCAAATTTGCTGACATACTGAGTGCAGCACTTTCACAACATCATCTTTCAGTATTCACAAATATTGGTACATACAGCAAAAGCAAATATTTAAAAAAAAAAAAGATTTTCATTCATAGTTTGCTTTTTTTTCATTAAATTATTCTCATATAAATGTTTTATTTTAGGTATGTAGTGTCTCTTAGTTTTTATAACATCATCACTCAAGATACTAATTACCATGTTGGACATTTATGTCATTAGAATGGCTTATTGTTTAACAGATTGATATAAAATTGGATCTTATCCTTAAGCTCCAGTGTCTGTATGGCCCTGATAATTTAGAAAATGCAGTCACCATTGGATCTAACCTGAGGAAATGAATAAATGACTATTTCCATTCCTAGATTCATTTGTATTTTTATATTGCTGAGGGCATGGCTTTGGTATAGTTCACAGAATATGTCAAAGACTAACTGTGAAATATTTGGCTGTAAGGTGATTTGCATGTCCCTGATTAGACAACATTTGCATATGAGATAGTCAACTATTTTCAATCATAATTTTGTGTATAAGTCCTCATTATTGAGACTGACTTTTGACTGGAACTATGCCTATGGGCTGGCATAATATTTTGAGCTATTCTCCTATATGTATTCTGTATATGAGGAAAGAAAATTAATTCAAAGTTATTTGCTTGTCTTGCATGTTTCAGATTTTAAAGGAGTTTACAAGTCTACTTAAAATGTGCTAGATAGCCATTTCACATTTTTAAAGTGAGATATTACTTTGTTTTATTTATGTCTACAGAATGGTAGTGATCATTCTGCTGCTACTGCTGCTAAGTTGCTTCAGTCATGTCCGACTCTGTGCTACCCCATAGATGGCAGTCCTCCAGGTTCCTCCATCCCTGGAATTTTTCAGGCAAGAACACTGGAGTGGGTTGCCATTTCCTTCTCCAATACATGAAAGTGAAAAGTGAAAGTGAAGTCAGTCATGTCTGACTCTTCACGACCCCATGGACTGCAGCCTACCAGGCTCCTCCATCCATGGGATTTTCCAGGCAAGAGTGCTGGAGTGGGGTGCCATCGCCTTCTCTGATAATCATTTTAGTATTGGTATTTTCTAAAAGTAGCTTATTCCTTAAATGAAATACTTCAGCTAGAATATTAGTGAAACATCACACATGTATTACTGTATGATTCTGTATGTATGTTTTTTTTTAATTTCCAAAGTATAGAAAAATATAGTTGATATAAAGAAATATCTGCCTAACTCAGAGAAGTATGCTCATGAAAATAGAATGGCATTGCCATTGCATGCATGTTCAGTTGTATCTGATTCTTTGCGACCCTATGAACTATAGCCGACCAAGCCCCTCTTTTCATGGTATTTTCCAGGCAAAAATACTGGAGTGGGTTGACATGTCCTTCTCCAAGCGATCTTCTCAACTAGGGATCAAACCCATATCGCTTGTGTGTCCTGCATTGGCAGGTGGATTCTTTACCACTGTGCCACCTAGATATTCCCTCAATGAAGAGCTACTGCTTCCTCCTTGCAACCTTGAGATCCTAATGTCAGAGAAGATTATAGTATCTGATTTCTTGTGCAATGATTTTTGATCCAATTAATGGATCTATGGTCTGAAGATAGTCAGTAAATTGCACCCCAAATTTTTCAAAGGTGTTAGAGGATATTTTAAATCTGATGGTAAAGATAGGAGGAATGAGTTCATACCTGTACATGCCATGTGAAGTAAACTGGAATGACAAGAAAGCTGATGCTTAGAGAGGGGGAGAGATGAGAGTTAAAGACACTATCAGCTGCTCTAGAGTCCTTTTTGAAATCTTCCCTGAAGTAAGGTCTACAAATGTCCTTTATATGATTTTCTATGCTGGTAAAACCTTCCTTTGTTGCTTAGTTCAAATTAGGCATGTGAACTCCCAAATGAAATAAAAGGTAGGAAAAAAACGTACTAGTCATTGATCAAACAGTATAATTAGATATAAATAAATAATCAGCTTATCCTTTCAAATGTATTCCTCTGAAACTAGATTGATATTTGAAACACCAGAGATCAACTTAATATGGTATCTTTTACTACAGCTCTTTATTATTATTATTATAATTCCTTGTTTTTGACAAATGGTGAAAATATTCACACTGAAGATTATCTTTTTAGTGCTGCTTTTATTGTTGATAGATAGCTGGAGTAGAGGAGGAGGAATATGGGCATATTGGAAAAATTAAATAATATGGTTCAGAAGAAGTACTTTAACATTTTCAGGGATAGCCTTAGTATGGCCATTGAATATTATAATGAAAATAAATTGTATTATTTTAGGTTATGACAATGAGTTAAGGCTCATAATACCAATTACAAGCATTAAAAAAAAAAGTTGAAAACACACACTCACAGGGCTCTATAGGGTTAGCTCTTATTCATGTTTCAGTTCAGTTCAGTTCAGTTTATTCACTCAGTCATGTCTGATTCTTTGCTACCCCATGAACTTCAGCACACCAGGCCTTCCTGTCCATCACCAACTCCCGGAGTTCACACAAACTCATGTCCATGGAGTCAGTGATGCTATCCAGCCATCTCATCCTCTGTTGTCCCCTTCTCCTCTTGCCCCCAATCCTTCCAGCATCAGAGTCTTTTCCAATGAGTCAACTCTTCACATGAGGTGGCCAAAGTACTGGAGTTTCAGCCTCAGCATCAGTCTTTCCAAAGAACACCCAGGACTGATCTCCTTTAGAATGGACTAGTTGGATCTCCTTGCAGTCCAAGGGACTCTCAAGAGTCTTCTCTAACACCACAGTTCAAAAACATTAATTCTTCGGTGCTCAGCTTTCTTCACAGTCCAACTCTCACATCCGTATATGACCACTGGAAAAACCATAGCCTTGACTAGACAGATCTTTGTTGGCAAAGTAATGTCTCTGCTTTTGAATATGCTATCTAGGTTGGTCATAATTTCCTTTCAAGGAGTAAGCGTCTTTTAATTTCATGGCTGCAGTCACCATCTGCAGTGAGTTTGGAGCCACCAAAAATAAAGTCTGACACTGTTTTCCACTGTTTCCCCATCTATTTCCTATGAAGTGATAGGACCAGATGCCATAATCTTCATTTTCTGAATGTTGAGCTTTAAGTCAACTTTTTCACTCTCCTATTTCACTTTCATCAAGAGGCTCTTTAGCTCCTCTTCACTTTCTGCCATAATGGTGGTGTCATCTGCATATCTGAGGTTTTGATATTTCTCCTGGCAATCTTGATTCCAGCTTGTGTTTCTTCCAGTCCAGTGTTTCTCATGATGTACTCTGCATTTAAGTTAAATAAGCAGGGTGACATAAATTCATAAATAAATAAATTTTAAATAAATAAAGTTTAAATACATAGTGTGACAAAAACACATACAGGAAATTATTGAGTTCAATTATTTTATGTACAACACTGCTTCCACCCCAGGATCACTTCTCTGTCTCACAAAACTTAATAAGGTTTCTTCTTCAGATTATGAAATCCTAAGACTTGAGCTGGTTATCACTGTGATTTCAAGGAAACCCAGGAAGATACTTACGGTAGGGTATTTAACACACAGCTAGGGGCTCAGTGGGTAAAGAATCTACCAGCAATGCAGGAGACACAAGAGACATAGGTTCAGTTTTTGGGTTGGTAAGATCCCCTGGAGGAAGAAATGACAACCCATTCTAATATTCTTGCCTAGAAAATCTTATGGACAGAGAAGCCTCATGCGTCACAGTCCGTGGAGCCAAAACAAGTCTGACACAATTGAGCACACACAGTCATGACACACAAGGCATACATAGCTGATCACATAATTCAAGCCCAGTTGTGCAAACTACCAAACTGAACATCTCCCCACAAATAGAACAAGCTGTCACCTAGCTTTAAACAGCATTTAATGATTTGCATCATTCCTAACTTCCTCAAAGGTCAGTTATTACTTCAATGCATCTTCAGGGATAAGCATCACGCTGTTATCATCTGACTACCTAATAATGCTGTCTTACCTAAGTATCAATTATATTTTTTGAGAATTCAAGATATGTGGAGGGGAGAAATAATGAAAGATTGAGAAAGCAACATAGATTTAAGAAAGAGTGAACAGAAGACCAGGGTATACTTGATGCCTTCAAAAATGATGCTCTTGAATTGTCATTATTTCTCATATATTTTTTCTTTGGATTGCTTCTTCCCCATCCAGTAATTTTAATCCATTTTCTTGAATATTTTCCATACTACAAGTCCACACATTTTAGATGTTGTTTGATAACTTTTTCTTTCCTGGTTTAGGTTTTATTTATATGGAGATATATTTGACTTATAACATCATGTAAATTTAAGGTGTTTGAATTAATTCTTATACACTCATACATTGCAACATGATTGTCTTGTAGAATTAGTTAACATTTCTATTATGTCACATGATTAACATTTCTTTTTCCATGGTAGGAATAACTGAGATGTTGTCTCAGCATGTTTGATGTTTCTAATATAGTATTATGGCCTATAATCCTACTGTGTATTGGATCTCTGCAACTTTTTAAAATCAATCACAAATTTGTTTCTTAAACAAAATCCTTCATATTCTCCACCCCCAGACCCTGGTAAACATTACCCTACTCCCAGATTTTATGTTTGGCTTTTTTATCTTCTGCATATAATATGTGACATGATACAGTATATTTGTTCCCTTATCTGACTAATCTTTATAGCATAATGTTCTCAAGCGCTATCTGTGTTGTCTTAAAATGACAAAATTTTCTTCTTCCTCATGTCTGAAAAATATTCCATTGTGTGTGTGTATCTGCATATTCAGTCACTAATTCATGTCTGACTTTTGCAACCCCATGGACCATAGCATAAACTTCCTGATGTTCCAGCTCATTTTAGAAAAGGCAGAGAAATCAGAGATCAAATTGCCAACATTTGCTGGAGCATCAAAAAGGCAAGAGAGTTCCAGAAAAACATCTATTTCTGATTTATGGACTATGCAAAAGCCTTTGGCTGTGTGGATCACAATAAACTGTGGAAAATTCTGAAAGATGGGAATCCCAGACCACCTGATCGGCCTCTTGAGAAATCTATATTCAGGTCAGGAAGCAACTGTTAGAACGAGACATGGAACAACAGACTGGTTCTAAATAGGAAAAAGAGTACATCAAGACTGTATATTGTCACCCTGCTTATTTAACTTATATACAGAGTATATTATGAGAAACACTGGGCTGGAAGAAGCACACACCGGAATCAAGATTGCCAGGAGAAATATCAATAACCTCAGATATGCAGATGACACCA
>SJYC01041105.1:0-11538 GCA_006408675.1 Madoqua kirkii
TTGTGTTTCTCCCAGTCCAGCATTTCTTATGATGTACTCTGCATAGAAGTTGAATAAGCAGGGTGACAATATACAGTCTTGACGTACTCCTTTTCCTATTTAGAACAAGTCTGTTGTTCCATGTCCAGTTGTAACTGTTGCTTCCTGACCTGCATACAGATTTCTCAAGAGGCAGGTCAGGTGGTCTGGTATTCCCATCTCTTTCAGAATTTTCCAGTTTATTGTGATCCACACTGTCACAAGTCTTGTGGATCCAAATCCACAAGTCTTTGACATGGTCAATAAAGCAGAAATAGATGTTTTTTTGGAATTCTCTTGCTTTTTCCATGATCCAGTGGATGTTGTCAATTTGATCTCTGGTTCCTCTGCCCTTTCTAAAACCAGCTTGAACATCTGGATTTCATGGTTCACGTATTGCTGAAGCCTAGCTTGGAGAATTTTGAGCAATACTTTACTAGCATGTGAGATGAGTGCAACTGTGAGGTAGTTTGAGCATTCTTTGGCATTGCCTTTATTTGGAATTGGAATGAAATCTGACCTTTTCCAGTCCTGTGGCCACTGCTGAGTTCTCCAAATTTGCTAGCGTATTGAGTGCAGCACTTTCACAGCCTCATCTTTCAAGATTTGAAACAGCTCAACTGGAATTCCATCACCTCTACTGGCTTTGTTCGTAGTGATGCTTTCTAAGGCCCACTTCACTTCACATTCTGTATTCCTTATTTCATCCTTCTTGGATTCCAGTCTTAAGATACTTTTGTTAACAAATAAGGAAGTCAAATTATTGAGTGATATGAGCTTCCCAGGTGGCACTAGTGGTAAAGAACACACTTGCCAATGCAGGAGATAAAAGAGACTATGGTTCTATCCCTGGATCAGGAAGATCCCCTGGAGGAGGTCATGGCAACCCACTCCAGTACTCTTGCCTGAAGAGTTCCATGGACAGAATGTACAAGGCTACAGTCCATGGGGTCACAAAGAATTGGATACTACTGAGTGACTCAGCACACATAGCTCTCTGTGGAAGACTCACAATTATTAACATGGGATGTTCTGAGAGGCCCTGTCACAAACTTAGTTCAATCCAGTATTTCCCAAACCTAAGTTAATTGCAGCACAAACTCTTGCTCCTTCATATTGTGGAAAATATGATAAGTACTATGAAAACTTTCAGTAAAATTATTTTATATACTAGTCATTTTGTTTATCATCCAAACTTAACTAATATAAGTGAATAATTACTATCTGAATGAATAATGATTTGTCCTTCACACTTTGTCTTGTACAACAGTGTCATAATTTTGTTTTCACTCTGAATTACTATTGGCTTAAGGTTTACAAGAAGTGCCTTAATCATAGCACTGGTGATGGTCAAGAATTGCAAGTGTTAAACTGGAAAATACATTCATATGTGTATATATCAATTAGATATTTTTAAAAATTAACAACTATCTTTGAAATTTAAGTCAATTTATTTTCTGCCTTAAGTATTCAAGAATATGCTGGAGGGAGCGGGTGGAGGGAGGGGCGAGGAGTGGCTACTCTCCAGGTTTGGTGAGTGAGCGTCTTGTTGCAGTGGCTTCTTTTGTTGCAGAGTACGGACTCTAAGGCACGTGCACTTCAGTAGTTGTGCCTCCTGCTCTCTAGAGTACAGGCTCAATAGTTGTGGCTCAGAGGCTTAGTTGCTTCTTGGCATGTGGTATCTTCCTGGACCAGAGGTTGGACTGGTGTTTCCTGCATAGGCAAGCAGATTCTTTACCACTGAACTACCAGGGAAGCCCTAGAGGCATAATTTTGATGCTAGAATTTTGACAACACTGTTATTTGTCATTGAGTCTTTGTAAAAGGTAGTATTTTTCTACCAGAGAACTTTATCTTTTAATACATGTATTTTCACAATTGCTCAAAACTTGTTAAAATCTCCTAAACATTTTTTGTTGTTCTTCAGTCAGTGAGTCAACTTGCATTGGACTATTTGTGACCACATGAACTGCAACACACCAGGCTTCTCTGTCCTTCACTACCTTCTGGAGTCTGTTCAAACTCATGTTTATTGAATTAGTGATGTCATCTGACCCTCTTTTCCTTTGGCCTTCAATCTTTTCCAGCATCAGACTCTTTTACAATGAATCAGCTCTTCACATCAGGTGTCCAAAGTATTGGAGCTTTATTTAGTTCCAGCATCAGTCCTTCTAATGAATATTTAGTGTTGATTTCTTTTAGGATTGACTGGTTTGATCTCCTTGCTGTCCAGGGTACACTCGAGTCTTCTCTAGCACCTTAGTTCAAAAGCATCAGTTCTCCAGTGCTCAGCTTTCTTTATGGTTCAACTCACACCCCTACATGACCACTGGAAATACCATAACTTTGACTACATGGATCTTTGTTGGCCAGGTGATGCCTCTGCTGTTTAATATGCTGTGTTTGTCATAGCTGTCTTTCCAAGGAGCAAGTGTCTTTTAATTTTGTGGCTGCAGTCACCATTCACAATGATTTTGGAGACCAAGAAAATAAATTATATTACTACTTCTGCTTTTCCCACTTCTATTTATCATGAAGTGATGCGACTGAATGCCATAAAGTCAATTTTTTGAATGTTAAGTTTTAAGTCAGCTTTTCACTCTCCTATTTCACTTTCATCAAAAGGCTCTTTAGTTCCTCTTAGCTCTCTGCCATTAGAGTGGTATCATGTGCATATCTGAAAATTCTAAAAATCTAAACATTTTTATTTTAGACATAAATGTATAGCAAAGAAATATTGTACATTCATGTTTATCAAGAAAATTTCAAGCAAGTAGCAATGGTGATCACTCCCCATTGTTTTCCTATGGCACTATGTACAAGAAATACTACTGCAAATTAACTTTTTCATTTGCAAACTTTTCTCTTATTTTCATAAGCCTTTTAAAACTAGTTTCTGATATACAATGCTAATTTTAAGTAACACTTCTCTGATGTGAATTTAGCACTCAAATCCTTACAAAGTCATTCTTAGGAAATGGGATTGATCAACTGAATGAACAAGAAAAAGTTTTAATGGAATAGATGATATATTTTTTTCTGATTTACTCATAAGCTCTCTTCCAATAATTTTGCATATCCAAGGATGCCAAACACTTCTTGTGGGTCTTAGCCTCTTCTGTTGCATTGATCAAAAAGAAGCTATGTGGTTTTCACTGGTATAAAGCTCAGTAGTATAACCTCTTCACTTCTGGAGCTCAGTGCAGAGCACCTGACCTATCTGGTTAAGGTTATACTTCTATAAACCATTAGCAATTTTCAGTTTCTAACTCCTCAGTTCAGTTCAGTTCAGTTCAGTTGCTCAGTCATGTCTGACTCTTCACGACCCCATGAATCGCAGCACATCAGGCCTCACTATGTATCACCATCTCCCAGAGTTCACTCAGACTCACATTCATTGAGTTGGTGATGCCATTCAGCCATCTCATCCTCTGTCATCCCCTTCTCCTCCTGCCCACAATACTTCCCAGCATCAGAGTCTTTTCCAATGAGTCAACTCTTCGCATGTGGTGGCTAAATTCTACTAAATATTTCCACGAGACAAGTCTTAACTTAATATCACCCTCTGTCTTAAAGTCATTCAAGCCAATCCTTTCTTAACTTTATGATCTATTTATACATTTTAAAAATATATTTTACCTATATCTAAATTATAGGTAATATAGCCAACATATTTCACATAAAACTAATCATACTGTGGCATTCTTTTTCTTCACTATTCTTTGAAACATTGACAGATTTGATTTTTTTTTTTAAGTATTTATTGGGAATCTAATTTTATCCAGAGTCAACTAAGCACAAAAGTTCAGGTCATTGTGGTGAAGACATAACGGGGAAACAAATTTAAATTGAAAGCTGATATATCATAATAAATAATGCATAAAAGTATGGTGAATTGTTAAATCTACCTTGGGAATGGAACAGAAAAGGAACAAGGAAGCCCCTCTCCCCACCAAATGTCAATGTTTTGCATTGTTTGGAAAGATACCTATCTCTTTCAGGTTGTGAGGGTGAGCCAGGTCTTTCAGGTGAGGCTGGTAGTGCCAGGTAGGAGAGATAAAAATAGTTACTAGCTGAATAATGTTACATCAGTGTGTGTCAAAGAAGCAGAGAAGGACTAAGCTAGAAAGGTGAGCTAGGGCAAGAATATGGAGAACATATTGAGGACTTGAGGACTTTGAGGTTTTCCCTATGGGAAAACAAGAGTCATTAGCATGTTTTAGTCAATAAAAACATGAAAAATGTAGCTTTACAAGGCCATTTTAAGGGTAATGAAAAGGTTACCCAGACTGAGTTCAACTCATGACATGATATAACACTTAGACAGCTGGTACAGGATTAATTTAGCATCTACTCCTTGCTTTCAGATTTTAGCTTTAAAACGTCAGGATTTTGTTTTTATTTGTTTTGTAAAAAAGACCACTATGCAACAGCAGAGCTATTCCAACAGGATTTGAAACTCATTCTAGAGATTCTCAGTATGTGAGTGTACTTTGTAGATGATTCGTCATAAGAAATATTCTTAATACTACCTTCCATGAATTGAGCACTAGTTGTGAGCTAGACATTACAATAAATGCCTTCCTCTTATAAACTAATTTAACTCTGAAAAAATATGATGAGGTAGGTACTATGGTTATCTTCATTTTATAGATGAGAAAATTGAGGCCTAAAGGGAGGGATTGCATAACCTATTCAGAGACATAAACTGCTAAGCAAATAAAAGTGGCCAGATTTTACTAGGTCAGGCTCTTAACCACTATGCATATGTATGTCTGCTCAGTTGTGTCTGACTCTATGATACTATGGACTGTAGCCTGCCAGGCTTCTCTGTCCATGGGATTCTCCAGGTAAGAATACTGGAGTGGGTTGCCACGCCCTCCTCCAGGGGATCTTCCAGACCCAGGGTTCAAACTAGATTTTCCTGCATCTCCTGCATTGGCAGGAGGATTCTTTTACCACTGAGCTACCTGGGAAGACCAACTACTAAACATACTACCTTACAAATGTTTTATTTCATAAATAAACTCAGTTACAGACATTGAGTCCTTTCAAAATGTAAGAAATGAGATGTTCTTTGCTATCTTCTCAAAATCAACTTGCTCACTTTTACAACTCAAATCAAGAGCCATCTCTTTTAGGAAGTTTCTTTGACTGTGTTCTAAAACTCACAGTTAATTTCTCCTTCTCCTCTTGTGGATTGCAATGCATTTATTTTTAAATTATATTTATTCACTTTATGTGCATTTCAATTATTATGTTATTTATTAAATATATATTTGCTAGTGTCTCTTGAATATGTATTAATATGATGTTTTAGATTCTGTGGAAGAAATATAATTAAACACTAAATAGAAGGCTTATCTTTTTCTGCCACAGGAATGTAAGTGCTATTATTTTATATTTCTTGAACAAGAGAAACTTATGTGCAGTAATAAATGGGTAAAAAATAAATTTTACTGAATCCATAAATTCAATTCTTTACATTAGCCCAGTGGCCCAGTGAAGGAGACTGACCTTAAAATTGGACTTATAATAGGTGATGTTACTTTGCTCTGTCAGACTTTTAAGGAAAAAAGCACAGGAAAGAATTGTAGCTACTTGCCTGTATCCATTTTCTTATAAAATATTAAATTGTTTCTTGATTCAGCTCCTATTTGATCAGTAATATCTTCATGTTTATATGAAATTTTTCAGTTCCCTTTTCCTATTATGGTGAGTAATGAAGTACTATCTTGTATTAAAATCATATCTAACAGATTTTTTAAAGCAGGATCAGACATATATATTTAATCATCTATGACCATTGCATCATTATATTAGAATACCTTTTTAAATTACTGGAATTCAATATAAAATTGTACTATGATTTGTCTCACCCAGAAAGCACACAGATTAGAGAAAATCAGGTACATACAGCATTTGTCCTTTGCTTACATACCCACTGGAAAACTTACCTGGATAAGTTTTCTGTGTCAAATTATCACATTAACTTTATTTATAGACTTGACTTTTAAAGTCCTACAGTTTGGTTAAAAAAAATACCCATAAAGTGATTAATTTATTTGACCTAAATATTTTTAGCAATAGATGAATCTGTCTTGTGAGTGTGTATGAAGGGATGAGAAGAAATAAGTAGACTGCTTGAGGCTTGTGAGAAATTTGTTACAGATTCATTAGACATTAGGACTCAGAATAAATAAATGAAGAATAAAAGTGCAGAACAGATAAAACCACTATGAAAACAGTATGGAGATTCCTTAAAAAACTAGGAATGAAACTACCACGTGTGTATTAATTAAAAAAAAAAGTGCAGAACAATTCAAAGGCCAAGATATTGCAAATACCAAATATATGCAATCTATCCACTGTGTACAATGTCATCACCTCATTCTATTGAAAGAAGACTATGTGCATGCTCAGTCATTAAGCTGTGTCCAACTCTTTGCAAGCTCATAGACTATAGCCTATCAGGCTCCTCTGCCTATGGTATTTTCCAGGCAAGAATACTGGAGTGGACTGACATTTCTTCTTCTTCTTCAGGAGATCTTCCTGACCCAGAGATAGAACCCAAGTTTCCTGTGTCTCCTGCATCTTGTACATTGGCAGGCAGATCCTTTACCACTGAGTCACCTGGGAAGACCAAAAGAAACCTAGTAAAAATGACATCTCTCTCTCTACTTGGTGTACTACAACATAGGCACACTATGAATAACATATCGAAATTTATGGTAAAATTTGTCTACAGAAATCCTTTGCTTACATACCCACTGGAAAACTTACCTGGATAAGTTTTCTGTGTCAAATTATCACATTAACTTTATTTATAGACTTGACTTTTAAAGTCCTACAGTTTGGTTAAAAAAAATACCCATAAAGTGATTAATTTATTTGACCTAAATATTTTTAGCAATAGATGAATCTGTCTTGTGAGTGTGTATGAAGGGATGAGAAGAAATAAGTAGACTGCTTGAGGCTTGTGAGAAATTTGTTACAGATTCATTAGACATTAGGACTCAGAATAAATAAATGAAGAATAAAAGTGCAGAACAGATAAAACCACTATGAAAACAGTATGGAGATTCCTTAAAAAACTAGGAATGAAACTACCACGTGTGTATTAATAAAAAAAAAAAAAGTGCAGAACAATTCAAAGGCCAAGATATTGCAAATACCAAATATATGCAATCTATCCACTGTGTACAATGTCATCACCTCATTCTATTGAAAGAAGACTATGTGCATGCTCAGTCATTAAGCTGTGTCCAACTCTTTGCAAGCTCATAGACTATAGCCTATCAGGCTCCTCTGCCTATGGTATTTTCCAGGCAAGAATACTGGAGTGGACTGACATTTCTTCTTCTTCTTCAGGAGATCTTCCTGACCCAGAGATAGAACCCAAGTTTCCTGTGTCTCCTGCATCTTGTACATTGGCAGGCAGATCCTTTACCACTGAGTCACCTGGGAAGACCAAAAGAAACCTAGTAAAAATGACATCTCTCTCTCTACTTGGTGTACTACAACATAGGCACACTATGAATAACATATCGAAATTTATGGTAAAATTTGTCTACAGAAAATAGGGAAGAAATAAAGTTTGATCCATAGGATAAAGGGTAATAGCTAATGATTTCACCACAAACAACAAAGGGCATAATATAAGTACACTAAAGTGATGATATGACTCGTATTTATTCATCATGACCTATACCAACTATAATATTATCAAATACTCTGATAAGTCTTGTGACACTTAAAAAATTAGACAATAGTAATAGCAATTGTGCTACTACCAAAAGATAAAGGATAAAAATTCCTGGAATTGAGAACTGAAAGAAATAAATTTTAATCTCCCATTAAATTTTTATGTCACAGAATATGAGACTTGGATGAGTTGTTATTTGTTTATCTTTCAGAAAATCTTCCTTGAGTGTTATTTAATCATTCATCATGCATTTTAAGCATCTGTAATACTATTGAAAAATACTGTGATATGTTTTGTTGATATATAAAAGTTGTTAGAGTTTGAAGGAAGTAATGAATTATTCACACTAGAGGAGATGTAAACAATCAAGAAGTAGGACATTTCAGCTCAGCCTTGAAAGAGGAATTATAATTAGAAAGAAAAGAGGAAAAGGAAATTCCATGATAAGGGATCAATATGTACAAAGGCAGAGGTTGTCTTGAAAGTTCATGCCATGGTTCAGTTCAGTTCAGTCACTCAGTCATGTCCAACTCTTTGTGACCCCATGTATCGCAGCACACCAGGCCTCCCTGTCCATCACCAACCCCCGGATTTCACTCAGACTCATGTCCATCGAGTCAGTGATGCCATGGTTGATAAAATCAGAGGATACATGGATAAAAGTAACGTAGAAGATATTGAAAAAAGTTTGGGGCCAAATCATGAAGAACTTTGCATGGCCTGGAAATACTTTACATCTTTATTCTGCCGAATAAGATTCTTCTGAAATCAATGTAGTATTTATTAAGTACTTCCTTTGTGTGGACAGAGACACAAACATAAGAGTAGATACTAATGCAAATAATAATGGTATCTGGAAATTAGTTGTGGTCCTTAGACCCTGTCTTGAATTTTTGTAACAGTGTGTCAGATCCTTTATAGATCTGTATACAGTCACATAGAATACTACGCTTTACTGCAGTGGTCAGCAAACTTTTATATGGAAGTATTTGTGTGTGTTAGTCACTCAGTCATGTCCAACTCTTTGTGACCTCACAGACAGTAGCCTGACAGGCTTCTCTGACCATGGGATTCTACAGACAAGAATACTGGAGTGGTTTGCCATTCCCTTCTCCAAAGGAGCTTCCCGTCTCAGGGATCAAATCCTGCCCTCCTGCACTGCAGGCAGATCCTTTACCATTTGAGCACAGGGAAGTCTGATGGAAGTATTTAGACGGTGTGTATTTTAGGCTTGAGAGCTGTAAGTTCCCCGTTCTTATGGTACTGTCATTGTAATGCAGAAGAAGCCACTTTGTTGTCATTGTTTAGTTACTCAGTTCAGTCGACTCTTTTGTGACCTCATGGATCGTAGACCCCCAGGCTTCTCAATCTATGGGATTTTCTTAGCAAGAATATTGGAGTGGATTGCCATTTCCTCCTCCAGTGGATCTTCCTGACCCAGGGATTAAATCCATGTCTCCACATCTCTGCATTGCAGGTGGATTCTTTACCACTGAGCCATTAAGGTAATTTATTATTATTAGAGTCATTTATTATTATTAGAGTAATTTATTTTATTTTATTTTATTTTTACTTTATTCTACTTTACAATACTGTATTGGTTTTGCCATATATTGACATGAATCAGCCACAGGTGTACACGAGCTCCCAATCCTGAAACCCCCTCCCACTTCCCACCCCATCTCATCTCTCTGGATCATACCCGTGCACTAGCACCAAGCATCTTGTATCCTGTATCAAACATAGGCTGGTGCTTCATTTCTTACATTATAGTATACATGTTTCAATGCCATTCTCCCAAATCATCTCACCCTCCCCCTCTCCCTCAGAGGCCAAAAGTCCGTTCTATACATCTGTGTCTCTTTTGTTGTCTCACATACAGGGTCATCATTACTATCTTTCTAAATTCCATATATATGTGTCAGTATACTGTATTGATGTTTTTACACACCTAGGAAGCCAGAATTGAAAGAGACACATGTACCCCAATGTTCATTGCAGGACTGTTTATAATAGCCAGGACATGGAAACAACCTAGATGTCCATCAGCAGATGAATGGATAAGAAAGCTGTGGTACATATACACAACGGAGTATTACTCAGCACTTATAAAGAACAAATTTGAATCAGTTCTAATGAGACGGATGAAACTGGAGCTGATTATACAGAAAGAAAAACATCAATACAGTATACTGACACATATATATGGAATTTACGAGTAATTTATTATTTACACTCAATGAATGGCTGCGGTTTGTGGCAATAAAATTTTACACCCCAAAACAGCCCAATGATTTGATTTGACCTGTAGGCCATAATTTGCTGATTCCTGACTTAATCCAATGAAAAGAGCCTCTGGAATTTTTCTTCACCCAGTGTTACAGAAAAATCAGCAAATTACAGGGTCTACCTATAGATTTCAGGAAATCTCTGAGGTCACCCTCATTTGTGAAACTATTGCAAGTTTAATGGTTCCCCAAATTACCCTTAAGTTCAATAATTGTCCAGAGGGAGGATTGGAACTCACTGAAAGCTGTTGTACTCCTATTAATGGTTTTTTACATCAAAAGGGTTGGGAAGATCCCCCTGAAGAAGGGATAGGTTATCCACTCCAGTATTCTTAGGCTTCCCTTGTGGCTCAGCTGGTAAAGAATCCACCTGCAATGTAGGAAACCTGGGTTTGATCCCTGGGTTGGAAAGATCCCCTGGAGAAGAGAAAGACTATCCATTCCAATATTCTGGTCTGGCAAAGTCCATGAACTGTATTGTCCATTAAGAATCAGACGCGACTGAGTGACTTTCACTTTCAGTTTTTACATCAAAATGATATAGATTTAATTGGCTCAGAGAAAGCGTATGTAGCGCAAACTACAGGAGAGTACCCAGTGTGAAGTAAACTGTCGTCCTCAGCTATTTGATGAGATAATCAAGGGAAAAATAGCCAATCTCATACTTTAAGCAATTTAAACAGAATTATATTTCTTTCTCCAGAGGATCTTCTCAATTCAGGGATGGAACCCAGTTCTCCTGCACTGCATACAGATTCTTTACCATCTGCGCCACCAAGGAAGTCCTATATATACAAAGCATATAGACACTTTGTTCAGTGTTAATCTAGATAGAGTGAACAGAGAGCAATCATATACTTGTGAATATGTTTCAATATCCCTGAAGATCACATTATCCTAATTTTATTCCATTATCATGAATGATATAAAGCAAACTGTCTAACCCAATATTTGAGAGCCCACAAGTCCAAGTACCTCTTTCTCAGTCTCCAGTTACAGTGGTCTATTTAGTTTTTGACAAAATAAACAATTGTTCCATAGACAATAAATGATATGATGTGGTAGAGACAGATAAGGAAAATTTCAAGAAGAAAACAATACAAAGACTAGCTTTGCAGACTATAAAGGGACACACAATTTTGAGAACACGCAGTTAATTCATTGATTTTCAGACTTATTTTCTCATCTGAAAGAGGAGGAATCTGATTAAGTGATGTTCCAAGCAAGAGTCTTCAAAGTCAAACTGGGATGTATGTATTCCTGTGAATATTTAAAATCTTTCCAGGAGATAAACACACATAATAATTTCTTTAGGAAATTGTTTTTCAGATATCCAACTTCCTACTTCAAGGAAACCTTTGGTTTCTTGGCTCTACTTTCTAATATTTCCTTTTACCATGACCTGTCTGCTCTCATTTCACCAAATCAAGACAACTTTTCCATCTTGAATCACATTACAAAGCCAGCTTAGCAGTGGTAAAACCTTAAGGACTGTTCAAAGTACCTGATTGAGAGTTAAGTAATAGC
>SJYC01041106.1:0-15353 GCA_006408675.1 Madoqua kirkii
TTCATTCCTAAAGTTAGACTGAAATGACTAATATATATCAATGAATACGGGAGAAATTACAGTTTAGCATTTAAACTCTTATTAATGCATTAATTTATCTATATATGCAAATCCTTATTACACTTGTTTTAATGTCAAAGATACATATAACCCAGTACCTTAAAATCTGTATCATGAAACAAATGATTGTGACTAATTTTTTTTTAAGAAAAGGCCAAGAATTTTGCTAAATCATATCTTGTTCGTGATTAAGAAAACAACAAATTTGTGTTGGTTTTAAGTGAGCAACTAAATCAGGCACTACTCAGAAGTTTGTCTGCCAAGAAATACATAGAGCAGACACTTCTGTGGCAGCTTTAGAGCTAAGAGAGCTAAGGCCACTGAACCTTCTGAACACCAGCCTCCAGGGAATGTGCTGGAACCCGTCTCCTGTTGTCATTAGAACCACATTAACTATGTTCTCTGGAAAGACAATCATGTCTCATATGAAAATAGGGATGAAACTCAAAATGTTCATTTTTTAATATCAATGAACCATACAATCTAAAAAGGAGGTGTATGTTAATATGTTGTTTAAGGGACTGACAATGAGCTTGCTTGATTGTGATGTAAATGCCTCACATTAAATTGCTGACTGTTGAAGCATTCCCTTAGAAGACATCCATTTGGAATAAATAAACTGCCAGCCTCCAAAGAGATGCAGAGCCAGGCTGCTGCAACCATGAAATTCTCCTTCTTAGAAAGTTCTGGTTGACCTAGATAACCGACCAGACAGACCACTAGTTTTTCCTCTCCTGAGCTTTAATTCCCGCACTTATGTTTTAAATTCACCAATGAAGAGTGAATGCGCAAAACCCTAGGTGTCCCACCCAAGATCCTAATAAAGGCAGAATTCAGGCCTTTGCTCAGTTCCCCATCTCCACCCACCCCCACTTCAATGCATGGTCCTAGGCAAGCCAGGTATACTCTATGAGTAAAAGATCTTGTTTTTTCAAAGTTCCCTGATGGTTGTTGCTGAGGTAATCTTATGACCACAATAGGAACCAAAAGGCATATCCACCAACAATATTGGTTCCGAAAGAGGAAACGTCTGCAGGGGGTACTATAAGTACTAAGGGACCAACCAGGTGAGTGCCTCCAGCATTCCTAGCCAATAGTATCATTATTGACATACTGAGATGAACCCAAAACAAAATACTACCAGATGCTTAGAACTCTATGACAGCATTTAGTGATTAGGTCCTGACTGGCTCCAAGGTCCAGCAGGAGTTATCAGGGCAGGCCAGGTATAGGGCATGAGTACTCAGGACAATACCTGGTTACCAACCAGCCAAAAATTGTTTCAATATTTTATACACTGGTGAGGATATACAAGCTGACTAGTAGTCTTAATTTCAGTTCAACCTCATCTACCAAATATCCCTGTGCCATTCTTATTGTATATTCCTAAATGGTCACTCATTTAAAACAAAACCTGTGGTTTAATTTGTATTAAAACATCAAAATCTTCCTATTCATGTAATCAATTATACATCACTGTATGATGTATCATAACTCAATTTTATTCAGTTTTCTTGCTAAACTGACCATGTTACAGCAATAAAATCATGCTACTGCTAAGTCACTTCAGTCGTGTCTGACTCTGTACGACCCCATAGACAGCAGCCCACCAGGCTCCCCCGTCCCTGGGATTCTTTAGGCAAGAACACTGGAGTGGGTTGCCATTTCCTTCTCCAGTGCATGAAAGTGAAAAGTGAAAGTGAAGTCACTCAGTCATGTCCGACTATTCACGACCCCATGGACTGCAGCCTACCAGGCTCCCCCATCCATGGGATTTTCCAGGCAGGAGTACTGGAGTACTGCCATTGCCTTCTCCAAATAAAATCCTAGAACTTGAATGTGATAGTGATAACAAGACTTGATCTCAAAATGTTGCTTCTCTTACTCTACAAATGAGTGAAGGTCTAAAAGATAAACATAGTACTTCAATTTCCTCCACTATGAATTTGGCATTATACTTTACAATATAGATATCGTAAATAGATTAAGTTAAATAATGTAATAGTAAACTAAACCAAACTTACTCTAAAAGAAAAATGGGTATTTTTCTAAAGATCTCACAACAATACCATTTTCTAGTGGTAATTTTATTTCCTGATAAATGTTGAAGTGTTCCACTGTTTAAGCTTTCTAAATAGGATTTTCTTTTATTCATTCTTTTTAGATCTAGTGGTTCACAAGCTTTACTGTGCACATGAATGACCTGGTACACACACACACACACACACACACACACACACACACACACACACGTGGACCTGAAGTTCCGGCTCTCAAACAACCTCAGTTTCTTCTCAGCATCAAATGGGAAACTGGTATACATGCCACTTGCAAGCCCCATTCAAGACTGAAATAAATCAGTAACGCTGCGGATAAGGTTCAGAAACTGTTTTTAACAAATCCTCCAAGTGATTCAAATGTAGGGTAAGGTTTGGCAACCTAGAGCAAGGGTTCTCAATTTTGGCTTACATGAAAGTGAAAAGTGAAAGTGAAGTCACTCAGTCATGTCCGACTATTCACGACCCCATGGACTGCAGCCTACCAGGCTCCCCCATCCATGGGATTTTCCAGGCAGGAGTACTGGAGTACTGCCATTGCCTTCTCCAAATAAAATCCTAGAACTTGAATGTGATAGTGATAACAAGACTTGATCTCAAAATGTTGCTTCTCTTACTCTACAAATGAGTGAAGGTCTAAAAGATAAACATAGTACTTCAATTTCCTCCACTATGAATTTGGCATTATACTTTACAATATAGATATCGTAAATAGATTAAGTTAAATAATGTAATAGTAAACTAAACCAAACTTACTCTAAAAGAAAAATGGGTATTTTTCTAAAGATCTCACAACAATACCATTTTCTAGTGGTAATTTTATTTCCTGATAAATGTTGAAGTGTTCCACTGTTTAAGCTTTCTAAATAGGATTTTCTTTTATTCATTCTTTTTAGATCTAGTGGTTCACAAGCTTTACTGTGCACATGAATGACCTGGTACACACACACACACACACACACACACACACACACACACACACACGTGGACCTGAAGTTCCGGCTCTCAAACAACCTCAGTTTCTTCTCAGCATCAAATGGGAAACTGGTATACATGCCACTTGCAAGCCCCATTCAAGACTGAAATAAATCAGTAACGCTGCGGATAAGGTTCAGAAACTGTTTTTAACAAATCCTCCAAGTGATTCAAATGTAGGGTAAGGTTTGGCAACCTAGAGCAAGGGTTCTCAATTTTGGCTTCCAATTAGAACTACGTGGGGATGAGAAGTTAATTTTTAGGTAAGGCTGATAAGAAGGTCAGGGTCACTGAAGAGGAGAAAGGGGTCTGGGGCTCTCAAGGAGGAGAAAAGGACAAACTTTTTTTCCTACATGGCTTTGTCCTAGTCACATAAGACCTTATTTTCTTTAAGCCCAGAGCTAATGTTACACAACAAAACTCATCTTGCTCAAGAGTATGTTTTTCCTTAAGCTCTATACTAATGATTATATAACAACAATGTATCTTGCTAAAGGACATATTTCTCCTTATTAACAAGAACCTTCTGACTAATCTTGTTATGTTGTAAGAGTGGGTCTGGTAAGAGCTTTCTATTGTTAGTTCTAATCTTGTTAATCTAAGATGTATGTTGTGGGAGTGGGTCTGGTAAAAGTATATAATGCCTTGATTAGACCAGCAAGGCAGGCACTCTTCTTCTTCAGAAGCTTTCTCTGCCCTTGTTACTATAATAAAACTCCTGCCACATGAAAGCTCTGAGTAATCAAGCCTGGTCCCTTGTCACAAAGCTAAATCTTCTTCTTCTGAGATCACAAATCCAACACGGTTAATCATAAGCTATCAGAAAGCTTTTAAAACTTGCAATAGTTTAGGCCACCTACCAGAAAAATTATATTATAATCTCTGAGTTAGAAGGAGGCTTAAAGCCCAGTAGCAAAGAATCTGCCTGCAATGCAGAAGACACAGGTTCCATCCCTGGGTGGGGAAGATGCCTTGGAGAAGGAAATGACAACCCATTTCAGTATTCCTGCCAGGAGAGTCCTGTGGACAGAAGAGCCTGGCAGGCTACAGTGCATGGCATCATGAAGAGTTGTACACAACATAGAATGCACACATATGCAGTTTTCAAAACTCCTGAGGTGACTCTAGTGTTCAGACAAAAGGACCACTTTCTAGAAGAAAATAGCTGATATCTGAATAGCACGCTCACATATCTTTTTGATAAATAAGCCATTTCAGTTCAGTTCAGTTGCTCAGTCATGTCTGACTCTTCACGACCCCATGAATTGCAGCAGACTTCCCTGGTGGCTCAGATGGTAAAGCATCTGTTTACAGTGCAGGAGACCCGGGTTCAATCCCTGGGTTGGGAAGACCCCCTGGAGAAGGAAATGGCAATCCAATCCAGTACTCTTGCCTGGAAAATCCCATGGACAAAGAAGCCTGGTGGGCTATAGTCCATTGGGTCGCAAAGAGTCGGACAAGACTGAGCAACTTCACTTTCACTTAGATATGACTAGGAAGGGCGAGCAAGAAGGAGATTTTGCAGGGGACTGTTTGCTATTTTGATTGTGGCAGTGGTTTTAAGAACGTGCTATAATTCATAGATCTGTGTATTGAAACTAGTTATTTTACTCTATATTAATATAAAAGATTAAAATGGAAAAAAAAACTTTCGAAATCATCACCTTTATCATTAACAGGCCCCTAAGTTAGTAGTTTAGAAATGCTTAATATTTCTTAGCAGGTTAATATAAACAATGGCGTTTTTATATTCAGTTCAGTTCAGTCGCTCAGTCGTGTCTGACTCTTTGCAACCCCATGAATTGCAGCACGCCAGGCCTCCCTGTTCACCACCATCTCTTGGAGTTCACTCAGACTCACGTTCATCGAGTCCATGATGCCATCCAGCCATCTCATCCTCGGTTGTCCCCTTCTCCTCCTGCCCCCAATCCCTCCCAGCATCAGAGTCTTTTCCAATGAGTCAACTCTTCGCATAAGGTGGCCAAAGTACTGAAGTTTCAGCTTTAGCATCATTCCTTCCAAAGAAATCCCAGAGTTGATCTCCTTTAGAATGGACTGGTTGGATCTCCTTGCAGTCCAAGGGACTCTCAAGAATCTTCTCCAGCACCATGGTTCAAAAGCATCAATTCTTTGGCGCTCAGCCTTCTTCACAGTACAACTCTCACATCCATACATGACCACAGGAAAAACCATAGCCTTGACTAGACGGACCTTAGTCGGCAAAGTAATGTCTTTGCTTTTGAATATGCTATCTAGGTTGCTCATAACTTTTTTTCCAAGGAGTAAACATCTTTTAATTTCATGGCTGCAGTCATCATCTGCAGTGATTTTGGAGCCACTAAAAATAAAGTCTGACACTGTTTCCACTGTTTCCCCATCTATTTCCCATTAAGTGATGGGACTGGATGCCATGATCTTCATTTTCTGAATGTTGAGCTTTAAGCCAACTTTTTCACTCTCCTCTTTCACCTTCATCAAGAGGCCCTTTAGCTCCTCTTCACTTTCTGCCATAAAGGTGGTGTCATTTGCACATCTGAGGTTATTGATATTTCTCCCGGCAATCTTGATTCCAGCTTGTGTTTCTTCCAGCCCAGTGTTTCTCATGATGTACTCTGCATATAAGTTAAATAAGCAGGGTGACAATATACAGCCTTGACGGACTCCTTTTCCTATTTGGAACCAGTCTGTTGTTCCATGTCCAGTTCTCACTGTTGTTTCCTTACCCATAGGTTTGGGTAATGGTGAGTATATAGGATTTCTCTTTGAATGATTTAGAACTATGCCTTGCAAGCTATATTAATAATAAAGCTGTAGCTACTAAGATGAATTCATCTAACTTATACAAGAGCCTTAGTGTAAACAGCCTACCAAGAGAGATACACAGACATGCAAATGTTTGCAGGGGAATTTATTACGTTCTCTATGGGAAAACAGATTAAAGTGGAGGAAAATGTATGTAAGCCTTTCAACAGTAAAAAACATGAATTAAAGGACAAAACTGTCAAAAACCATATTCCCAATAATTTGGAAGATGATTGCAGGTTCCCAGAGCTGCAAAGCGAATCAAATAAATTTCATTTTGTTATTTAGTTGCTGAGAATGAAGCCTTTCTAGAAGAGCAGGAAATACTTCCTTCTCTCTGTAAATGTTATCTTTGTTTTATTTATTTGAAGCAGCTGTTGGGAAACAATGAAATTTGGAGCCTGGTTGAAAATAATGGATTTTATTAATCACAAATTTATTTGCATATACCAGCATAACAGACCCACAAGGGAAATTAGTAAACTACAAAAGCTTGAACAAAAGAAGTGTGTGTACAGACCACATGACCTTGAGATGGTTCATTTCCAGGTATGATGTTCAATTTTGTCATTATTAACTTTCTTGTGAATATAATGATCCAATTTAATTCTGAATTTTCTACTGAGATGGATAATTTAACCAAGCTGGTTATTTCTTTGGTAGCTTTTAAAAGACAGCCTTCTGCTTGTGGTGATCGATTTGGCTACATTTTCCTAAATACACATTTTCATGTCACATCTGATATTAAGACATGTCTGTACCAGTTTGATCATTCCAGGACAACAGATAATATTTCACTGCCTAAGTAAACTAGATTTAATTGCTAAACAAGATTTCAAGAAACTGAACTTCATTTTAATCACAAACAAGCTGCAAGGCAATTTCAATTACAGCAAGCTTTTTATTTTTCTCCAGCTGTGTGTCCCTGCTGATTCCTGAAATTACATGTAAGTTGTCCCAGATTTTGAAGTGGTGTACCTACTGAGGTTTTTCTTTTGTCAGTTGATGAAGTATCTGTGATTAGAACCTAAATAAATTGGCATTTATAAGATGCATTACTCCACCCTGTGTATTTCAGGACATGATGACTGAGCATGAAGAAGGTCTGCACTATCCCCTAGTGACAAGAGTGTTCCTAATTAGGCTGCTGGTGTTGCAAGTACTCACCTCTTCTGCAGGAACATCAAAAGATAGTGCGGGAACTAAGCCCTAGAAAAAATCCGTTGGGCATTAGACAATCAGGTCAATAATGCATTGTATTTTCAAAGTTCAAAGTTCCAGCTTTTAGAGAAGTTTGCCATGTGAGACCCAGAGTTTATGAATTATTATTGTGTTTTACTGCAAAGCCTGAGCGAAGGTGAGGGTGGGGGCTGGAGTTGAAACAGAAATTCTTAATTTTGGAGGGTCAGAAAAAAAATATGGCTTTTAAGAGAAATCAAGGGTAGCATCATTTAAAGATACTAGAGAACTATGCTAATGGAACACAGAAAAGAAAAAAAATGTTTTATTTCAACTGGGAGGATTGATTTATTTTTCTTACTAACATAATTACCATTACTATTACTAATTTTGCTATTTTTTCGATTGCTTCTTGACTATTTATTCAATAATGATGCACCAAATATATAACTGACAGCTATGATATGAAAAATTTTACTGTTTTTGAAAAGTACTGATTTATACAAAGATATTTACAAAGACATGGGAATCACAATAAAAGACGAAAGATCAAGAATATCAGAAAAGACAAACTAGCACCACCTGGGAAGCCCAGACAAGACAAAACACGAGAAATTTCAAGTAGAAAGGAAAAATTATATTAAATCACTCAAGTCAAATGTGTATAATTTCAATAACAGATATTTCATGTGCTTCCACGATAGCTCAGTAGGTAAAGAATCTGCTACAATACAGGAGACCCTGGTTCCATTCCTGGGTCAGGAAGATTACCTGGAAAAGGGAAAGGTTACCCACACCAGTATTTTCAGCTTCCCTATTGGCTAAGGTGGTAAAGAATTCACTTTCAATGAGGGTAGACCTGGGCTCAGTCCCCGGGTTGGGAAGATCCCCTGGCAAAGAGAAAGGTTACTTACTCGAGAATTCTGACCTGGAGAATTCCATGGACTGTAGAATCCATGGGATCACAAAGAGTAGGGCACGATTGGGTGACTTTCCCTTTCACTTTCATTAACAGATATGAGTGTTCAGCTCAGTTCAGTTCAGTCATTCAGTCGTGTCTGACTCTTTTGCAACTCCATGAATTGCACCAAACCAGGCCTCCCTGTCCATCACCAACTCCCTGTCCATCACCAACTCTCGGAGTTCACTCAGACTCACGTCCATCGAGTCAGTGATGCCATCCAGTCATCTCATTCTCGGTCATCCTCTTCTTCTCCTGCCCCCAATCCCTCCCAGCATCAGAGTCTTTTCCAATAAGTCAACTCTTCCCATGAGGTGGCCAAAGTACTGGAGTTTCAGCTTTGGCATCATTCCCTCCAAAGAAATCCCAGGGTTGATCTCCTTCAGAATGGACTGGTTGGATCTCCTTGCAGTCCAAAGGACTCTCAAGAGTCTTCTCCCACACCACAGTTCAAAAGCATCAATTCTTCGGCATTCAGCCTTCTTCACAGTGCAATTCTCACATTCGTACATGACCACAGGAAAAACCATTGCCTTGACTAGACAAACCTTAGTTGGCAAAGTAATGTCTCTGTTTTCGAATAGGCTATCTAGGTTGGTCATAACTTTTCTTCCAAGGAGTAAGCATCTTTTAATTTCATGGCTGCAATCACCATCTCCATTGATTTTGGAGTCCCCCAAAATAAAGTCTGACACGGTTTCCCCATCTATTTCCCATGAAGTGATGGGACCAGATGCCATGATCTTCGTTTTCTGAATGTTGAGCTTTAAGCTAACTTTTTCACTCTCCTTTTTCACTTTCATCAAGAAGCTTTTTAGATTCTCTTCACTTTCTGCCATAAGGGTGGTGCCGTCTGCATATTTGAGGTTATTGATATTTCTCCCGGCAATCTTGATTCCAGCTTGTGCTTCTTCCAATCCAACGTTTCTCATGATGTACTCTGCATAGAAGTTAAATAAGCAGGGTGACAATATACAGCCTTGATGCCCTCCTTTTCCTGTTTGGAACCACTCTGTTGTTCCATGTCCAGTTCTAACTTTTAGCTTATCCCAAAACAAGAGAATAGTATAAAGGCACAAAAGGAAAAAAAAAAAATCAGCAACTGGATTTCAAGATTATAAGTAATACCTTTTGGATCCATTTTAGACTAGTAATGATAGATTAATACAAAATTGTGGAAGACTGTTCTCTTGACAATGAAAGCCACTGGAAAGGCATAACAGAGCACTGTATTAAAAAGTTAAAAAATTAAATAGACAATTAATGATATGCAGTATCTGAATATGTTTATAGGAGTGAGAAAATAGGGTCAAAAAAAAGCACTTGAGGGAAATTTTGCTAAAATTTGAGTTAAGATGAGCATGGACTCTTAGACTTACTGGCTATTGTTAGTGCTGTGAGACTTGAAGATATACATTGAAAATTGGAAAATTCATTTAAAAAAATGAGCTGAAAAGATATGTTGATGGATTGGAAAACAATGCAAATTAAATGAAATTAAATTTTAAAATTGGCTTGAATTTAAAAATTCAAGAGTCTTATTTTTTTGTAGTAAACTGTTTTGACTGAACATTGTGACATAGGGCTTAAAAAAACATATATTTATATAACATATATGATCTTTCAAAAATTGTAAATTTGGAGATACAAAAGCCAATAATTATTTTTCCCATGACTTCCTCTGTCAAGTTTCTCTACCCATTAACACACCATCATCACCAACAACAATAATAATTTAAAGGCTACCTATAAGAACACCAATTGGAAGATTGTGTGAAGATTTACACCTTTTCTAAAGAGGATTTCTTAACACAGAAGTTAGCTCAACTAACTGTAGAAAGGCTCATTGTGCCTGCAAATTTTAATTTATAGCAAAATTTCTGATCTTCAACATGACCACCAATCCTATTACACAACTGCTGTGTTGTGTAACTTTATTCTAATTTCTATGTAATGCTGAATCCTATTCTTTTTTAATCATGAACTTGTGACATATAACTATATATCTCATTATCTATGAAATGTCTATTTCTTAATAGCCATGTCATTTGATTTTATTTCATTTAATTTCATTTGATAATCTTTTGGATTTAGACACACATTGTATCACAGGTAGATGTGGGTATGTATGCACATAAAACTCAAGTGGGATGAAGCAGGAAAGAGTGCATAAAGAAACAGAAGAAATCACTGATCACTTGCTACACAGTTGAATGTTTCCTTTTAGCAGAATATCTATTTAAATAACTTTTTTCCTGACAGACCTAATTAGTTCCTTAGTGTTTCCCTAGATATTTTCAATCTCAGTTATAGTGAATGAATTCAGCTTACAGGCAAATTTAAATTGAATGTAAAACCTAAACCTTAGTGTAAATATTTTTAATAATTATTTTAATTTATAATTGATAGTACTTTATAACAATATAAACTGAATGCTCATGGATATTTCATTTTAAAAACATTGCCCAAAGACATTACATAACTCTCATTTCTTTGTTTTATAGGTAAATAGTTAACATATATTTACATATCTGTGTTTCTCCTGTTTAAAAAAAAAATTGATTGAGTAAATTTGAAGATCTAATTGATTTGATTCAACAAAACATGAATCAGGCTGCATCCCAACTAGTAAATAGAAGACTCTGGCAGGAATTGTACAAAATTGAAGGTTATTATAGAAAGGGGGCTGGGCAAGGAGGTTATTAGGAAAAGAAAAGGGAAGATTGTTGAAACTGGTCACTTTTCCTTAAGAGACAGGGCATGAGATCTTATCATGCAGATCACCCTACCAGGGATGGCTGGCATATTCCAGACTGACTGACTTACAATTTCACTCCTAGGAATGAAAGAAACTGCAGTTAAGTTAGGTATTAAGTCTTGGTGACATTTTGTACAAGTGGCTTCATTTTGGGCTGCTTATTTCATCTTTAATACCTCAGACTGAAAAACCACAGAGTAATTGAACAGTTTAACAGAATAAATGTATGTTAACTAATGTGCAGAAGTTTTTATTCAAAATGTTTCCCTTGCTCATTAATTTCTACTTTTTGTGAACCTATCAATTAGGTATTTAATATTTGTATTATATATACATTGAAAAGTCAATCTTTGTGTATCTATGGTATATATGTATATATGGTATAAATTTTACAAGAAATAGCTTTATCTTGAAATGAATATCAATTTACTATATTTTAGAAGTTCATATTTCACTAACATTTTTTCTCTTAGCTAATATTTTAATAATACAATTTAATAAGTAATTCTAGCTATAACTTTCAGTATGGTAATTTTTTGGCATTGATAGTTTTCTTATTGGAGAAAGAGTGAATAATGAAAAGTCTAAATTGTAAATTAACTTCTATGAGGTCACAGTGCTTTGTGCTATATTCAATAAATATTAGATTTTTGGTACTTAACTTTTATTATTCCTATTGATGCCGAAAACCTGGGCTCTGTGCACTGATGCTGAATAGAATCTCAGAGACAGAGGTTTGGAGGAAGTAAAAAAGAATACCTTCATTGCTTTGCCAGGCAAAGGGGGACACAGCAGGCTTGTGACTCTCAAAAATATGTGTTCCAATCAAGGAGGATTTGCTGGTAAGATTAGGGTGTGTGCAGGGCCTTTACTCCTTTAATCTGGCCTCATGTGCTGATTTCTTGAAGAGCTTCTCTGGTTCCTTATATCCAGAATGAAGAATGCTAACATCTTTAATTTGTTGGTGGTTTTAGTTCTCTAAAAAGCTCAAAGATTGTTATGTGTATCCTTTGAGGCATAACCACAACACTGCCCCAAGAGTACACTATTGCTTCTTGGATGATCCTCCCTTTTCTCTCCATCTTTCTCATTCCCCTATTAGCAATTGTCCAGATTTACCCTTTGGAATACACAGAAGAACTGTACAAAAAAGATATTCATGACTCAGATAATCATGATGATGTGATCACTAATCTAGAGCCAGACATCTTGGAATGTGACGTCAAGTGGGCCTTAGAAAGCATCACTATGAACAAAGCTAGTGGAGGTGATGGAATTCCAGTAAAGCTGTTTCAAATCCTGAAAAATGATGCTGCAAAAGTGCTGCACTCAATATGCCAGCAAATTTGGAATACTCAGCAGTGGTCACAGGACTGGAAAAGAACAGTTTTCATTGTAATTCCAAAGAAAGGCAATGCTAAAGAATGCTCAAACTACCACACAATTGCACTCATCTCACATGCTACTAATGTCATGCTTAAAATTCTCCAAGCCAGGCTTCGCAATATGTGAACCATGAATTCCTTGATATTCAAGCTGGTTTTAGAAAAGGCAGAGAAACCAGAGATCAAATTGCCAACATCTGCTGGATCATCAAAAAAGCAAGAGAGGTCAAGAAGAAACACCTATTTCTGCTTTCTTGACCATGCCAAAGCCTTTGACTGTGTGGATCACAATAAACTATGGAAAATCAGAAAGAGATGGGTATACCAGACCACCTGACCTGCCTTTGAGAAATCTGTATGCAGGTCAGGAAGCAGCACTTAGAACTGGACATGAAACAGACTGGTTCCAAATAGGAATAGGAATATGTCAAGGCTGTATATTGTCACCCTGCTTATTTAACTTATATGCAGAGTACCTCATGAGAAACACTGGACTGGAAGAAACACAAGCTGGAATCAAGATTGCTGGGAGAAATATCAATAACCTCAAATATGCAGATGACAACACCCTTATGGCAGAAAGTGAAGAGGAGCTAAAAAGCCTCTTGATGAAAGTGAAAGAAGAGAGTGAAAAAGTTGGCTTAAAGCTCAACATTCACAAAACAAAGATCATGGCATCCGGTGCTATCACTTCATGGGAAAAAGATGAGGAAACAGTGGAAACACTGTCAGACTTTATTTTTTTGGGCTCCAAAATCACTGCAGATGGTGACCGCAGCCATGAAATCAGAAGATACTTACTCCTTGAATCACTTCATGGCAAATAGATGGAGAAACAGTGGAAACAGTGTCAGACTTTATCTTCTTGGGGCTCCAAAATCACTGCAGATGGTGACTGCAGCCATGAAACTAGAAGATGCTTACTCCTTGGAAGAAAAGTTATAACCAACCTAGATAGTATATTCAAAAGCAGAGACATTACTTTGCCGACTAAGGTCCATCTAATCAAGGCTATGGTTTTTCCTGTGGTCATGTATGGATGTGAGAGTTGGACTGTGAAGAAGGCTGAGTGCCGAAGAATTGATGCTTTTGAACTGTGGTGTTGGAGAAGACTCTTGAGAGTCCCTTGGACTGCAAGGAGATCCAACCAGTCCATTCTGAAGGAGATCAACCCTGGGATTTCTTTGGAAGGAATGATGCTAAAGCTGAAACTCCAGTACTTTGGCCACCTGATGCAAAGAGTTGACTCATTGGAAAAGACTCTGATGCTGGGAGGGATTGGGGGGCAGGAGGAGAAGGGGATGACCGAGGATGAGATGGCTGGATGGCATCACCGACTCCATGGATGTGAGTCTGGGTGAACTCCTAGAGATGGTAATGAACAGGGAGGCCTGGCATGCTGCGATTCATGGGGTCGCAAAGAGTCGGACATGACTGAGTGACTGAACCAACTGAACTGAACTGAACATGGAATCAAACTATCTCAGGAACAATGCAGCAAACAGAAATATCAGTGTACTAACTAAAGGGCATACTAGCCTTCTTCACAAGCCTAAAGACACACAGTCTTTTCTCAACCAGTTCCTAACATGTGCTTAACACTCAGCAGATTCCTGACACAGCTTCTCTGCTTAAAATTCTTCTCTTCCTGGAAACCTTCCCCAAGAAGTCTTCCCAGGCCTAATCATCTATACTTATGGTAACCTTTCTCTTATTTTGAATTCCTATTAAACGTAGAAATTCAACCTGCTCTCTGCTGTCATATGCTTGCCTTAGAATCTTTCTCAAACTATTCCATGATTTCTGTCTTGGGCTTCTCAGCTAAACCCTCATGGGTAGTGAGACACTGTGATATTTTCTGTATTCCCCATGAATCTTAGCAGAATCCATTGCCCAGCAGTCATCACTCAATAAATTCTTCTAAAGTAATAAATGAGTAAACAGAACAAAAGGACCTATTCATTACCTTGAAGCACCAGCATTCTAGTAACCAAGAAGGGGAAAATAATTGCTTCTATTCATGACCAATGTACAAGTGAAAAAGTTAGCTTTATAATATATTTTGATTTGTTTGACTTGTTCATTTCTCACTATCAGCCTGGGTGGTGACAGACAATGGTTTCTGTTTGATTTTATCACCTCACTTTGCTGCTTCCTATTAGTATTTATATGCTCTGGAGGATTTCAACTAAAGAAAGACACACGGTTGGCCTTGGTGTTGGTTTAAACAGTGAGAAAATATTAGTACCCTGTGTGGCTCAATCTAAGAACTTCTTTTTAAAGATTTTATCAATGTCATCCCATCACATCAACTGTGATGTGTGTTTTTGGGTCCTGGAGAGCTGGAGAGTGGATGAGGAAATCTGAAAATTGGCAGACAGAGAAACTCAGAGGGAGCAATGAAGTAATTTGCTCAAATATTAAGGTGCTTGTATCTAAAATTTAAAAAAACAAAACAACAGATGTACATCTACTCTGATCTGAGTTGCGTGAGTATTGTTGCTATTGCCTGTTTGTATATGTTATTTTGCTCCCTCAAAGGATTTCTATATGCAGTCTTTTCCCTTAGAATACAAGTTAACGAATTAATGAACACAAACTAATGAAAAAGGAGGCCTGGGGTCCAAAACTCCAAAGAGAAGAAAGCCTAGGGAAGACCTGGGGGCTGTAGGAAGGAAAGGCACTGACTCACTAAAGCCAGGCAGGGTACACATGCTCTAATGCTGAGCTATCTCTGATAAACAGAGACTTTAAAGTTGCTTAGTGCTTATGTGAGTGCTGTGGCTATAGAAGTGTTATTAATAGGTTGGGAAACCCGTTTACATTACTATCAGACTAAGGGGGATTTTTTTTTCAATTCACAGTGTCTGTAGCTCCTGAAGAAGAGATCTATTCACTGATGGTTTGATAATTTTTGCTTTAAGATTTTTTTTAAGTAAATCAAAATGTGTTTAATTTAGCTTTGTTTCCTAAAGGATTCATTATCTCATTATGCTCTTTTTCTTCTAGCTATATTGTCATAAAATTAGTGTTAATATAGTTATGGATAAGCAAAAGTACTATTAGATCTCATGGGGTTGTATAATCATTCAAACCAACTATATTATGATTACTTTAATGATCTTTAAATTCATTGTATATTTTATTCAAAGGAGAGTATTTATTAGAATTGTGAA
>SJYC01041112.1:0-26119 GCA_006408675.1 Madoqua kirkii
GACATAATTATTTCAGTGTAGCTTCATTTTTTAAAAGCTAGAAATGACAACACAATATTCATTTATATTCCATATTTCATCATTTTCTTCTCCATTTTTTTGCTGGAATAATGCAAAGCCCACAAATATTAAGAAAAGGGAAAACATAGAATAAAGATTGGAAATAATGAGCAAAATGGACAATCACTTCTAGATAATTGAGGGTAAACTCTGTATCACTGTTAAAGTAAGGGGCAACATCATTATCTCCATGTTCCTGAAAAAATAGCTGTGGGTCAGTAAGTAGTATTGCTGCTTTTATTAAAGCATGAACCACTAGTTTCTAAAGGAGCATAGCTAAATTTGTGGGTTTAATGAAGGTTTAAATGAGAATGAAACTTACCAAACCTCGCATGTGAAATTTCATTTGACCCAGAAGCACTGCTTATAATTCTGCAAAATCAGGAAAGTCATGAAAATGGGGAGGAATGGACTACTACACAAAATCTGATTCGTTACTTTTTTGCAATTCCTATTCTATTTTGATCTTTTTACAATAGTTGTAATGTCAAAAGTATTGCTAGTTAAAGGATACTGTAGCTGGATCTTCAAAAAGGACCACAATAAAGGTAGGAACAAACAAACAAACAAACAGCAACAACACCAAAAAACACTAAAAGGGTGAGACATTACTGTTAAGATAAAAGCAACCTAGTTTAAAAAAAAAATTGCAAATACTAATCTAATAGTATTGTTACTGCTTTTCAATCCCTCAGTCATGTCTGACTATGTGACTCCCTGGACTGCAGCACTCCAGGTTTCCCTGTCCTCCATTATCCCCCAGAGTTTGTTCAAACTCATGTCCATTTAGTTGATGATGCCATCCCACCATCTCATCCTGTGTTTCCCCCTTCTCCTCCTGCCCTCAATCTTTCCCAGCATAAGAGTTTTTTTCTAATGAGTAGGCTCTTCACATCAAGTGGCCAAAGTATTAATACTATAGTCATTCCTAAGTATAATTATGCCTTTTTTTAGTATCATAAATGAATACAATACCTCCATGTCCTACTGTGTTATTTTCACTCTGTTGTAATCCTCAGAAAAATGAATTGACATATTCCCTAATTTCAACTCTAAATATTAAAAAATGCAAGGTAAGACTTTTGGATGATGGCCACTCTGATTGATGTGAGGTGATACCTCATTGCAGTTTCGATATGCTTTTCTCTAATAAGTAGTGATGTTGAGCATTGTTCTTGTGTTTTAAAACCATATATATGTCTTCTTTAGAGAAATGTCAGTTTAGACCTTCAGCCCATTTCTTTACTGGGCTAATATTGAACTCCATGAGCTGTTTCTATATTTGGAGATTAATCTCTTGCTTTGCTTGCAAATATTTTCTCCCATTCTGAGGGTTTTCTTTTTGTCATTGCAGTTTCGATATGCTTTTCTCTAATAAGTAGTGATGTTGAGCATTGTTCTTGTGTTTTAAAACCATATATATGTCTTCTTTAGAGAAATGTCAGTTTAGACCTTCAGCCCATTTCTTTACTGGGCTAATATTGAACTCCATGAGCTGTTTCTATATTTGGAGATTAATCTCTTGCTTTGCTTGCAAATATTTTCTCCCATTCTGAGGGTTTTCTTTTTGTTTTGCTTTTCTTCGCTGAGCAAAATCTTTTAAATTTAATTAGGTCTCATTTATTTGCATGTGTCTTTAATTTCATGGCTGAAGTCACCATCTGCAGTGATTCTGTATGCAAAAAAAATAAAAATTCTCACTGTTTTCATTGTTTAACCATCTATTTGCCTTGGAGTGATGGGACTGGATGCTCCTAGTTTTCTGAATGTTGAGTTTTAAGCCAACATTTTCACTCTCCTCTTTCACTTTCACCAAGAGGCTAATTTAAATGAGGATAGTTTCCCTTTTTAAAAGAGGCTAGTTTCACTTTTTGTCATAAGAGTGGTGTCATCTGTGTATCTGAGGTTATTGATATTTCCCCTGGCAATCTTGAATCCAGCTTGTGCTTCATCCAGTCAGGGACTTCACATGATGTACAATATACAGCCTTGACATACAGGGTGACAATCTACAGCCTTGACATACTCCTTTTCTTATTTGGAACCAGTCTGTTGTTCCATATCCAGTTCTAACTGTTGCTTCTTGACATGAATACAGATTTCTCAGGAGGCAGGTCAGGTGGTCAGATATTCCCATTTCTTTAAGAATTTTCCACAGTTTGTTGTGATCCACACAGGCAAAAGCTTTGGCATAGTCAATAAAAGAGAAGTCGATGTTTTTTGTTTTTTGTTTTTTGTTTTTCTTGAATTCTCTTGCTTTTTTGATGATCCAACGAATGTTGGCAATTTGATCTCTGGTTCCTCTGCCTTTTCAAAATCCAGCTTGAATATCTGGAAGTGCACAGTTCATGTACTATTGAAGCCTGTATTGGAGAATTTTGAGCATCAGTTTGCTAGCATGGGAGATGAATACAGTTGTGTGATAGTTTGAGCATTCTTTGGCAATGCCTTTCTTTGGGATTGAAATGAATACTGACCTTTTCCAGTCTTGTGGCCAATGCTGAGTTTTCCTAATTTGCTGACACATTGAGTGCAGCACTTTCACAGCATCATTTTTTAAGACTTGAAATAGTTCAGCTGGAATTCCGTCTCCTTCACTAGCTTTGTTTGTAGTGATGCTTCCTAAGGACCACTTGACTTCGTATTCCAGGACACTGGCTCTGGGTGAGTAACCAAACCATCATGGTTATCTGCATCATGAAGATCTTTTTTGTATAGTTCTTCTGTGTATTCTTGTCATCTCTTTTTAATATCCTCTGTTTCTGTTAGTTCCCTACCTTTTTTGTCCTTAATTGTGCCTATCTTTGCATGAAATATTCCCTTGGTATCTCTAATTTTCTTGAAGAGATCTCTAGCCTTTTCCATTCTATTATTTTCCTCTATTACCTTGCATTGATCACTGAGGAAGGTTTTCTTATCTCTCCTTGCTATTCTTTAGAATTCTGCATTTAAATGGGTATATCTTTCCTTTTCTCCTTTGCCTTTAGCTTCTTTTCCTTTTTCAGCTATTTGTAAGGCCATCTCAGACAACCATTTTGCCTTTTTGCATTTCTTTTTCTTGGAGAGATGGTATTTTTCACTGCCTCCTATACAATGTCACTAACCTCTGTTCATAGTTCTTCAGGCACTCTGTCTATCAGATCTAATCTTTTGAATCCATTTGTCAGTTCCACTGTATAATTGTAAGGGATTTGATTTAGATCATATCTGAATGGTCTAGCGGTTTTCCCTACTTTCTTCAATTTAAGTCTAAATTTGGTAATAAGGAGTTCAAGATTTGAGCCTCAGTTAGCTCCTAGTCTTGTTTTTGACTATATAGAGCTTCTTCATCATTGTCTGCAAAGAATATAATCAATCTGACTTTGGTATTGACCATCTGGTGATGTCCATGTGTAGAGTCATCTCTTCTGTTACTGGAAGAGGGTTCTTGCTATGACCAATGCTTTCTCTTGACAAAACTCTGTTAGCATTTGCCCCGCTTCATATTGTACTCTAAGGCCAAATTTGCCTGTTACTCTAGGAATCTCTTGACTTCCCACTTTTGCATTCTGTTCCCCTATAATGAAAAGACATCTTTTTTGGGTCTTAGTTCTAGAAGGTCTTGTAGGTCTTCATAGAAAAGTTCAAATTCAGTATTTCCAGTTGGGCTATAGATTTGGGTTACTGTGATATTGAATGATTTGCCTTGGAAATGAACAGAGATCATTCTGTTGTTTTTGAGATTGCACCCAAGAACTGCATTTTAATCTCTTTTGTTGACTGTGAGGGCTACTCCATTTCTTCTAAAGGATTCTTGTCCACAGTATTAGATATAATGGTCATCTAAGTTAAATTCACCCATTCCAGTCTGTTTTAGTTCACTGATTTCTAAAATGTCAAAGCTCACTCTTGCCATCTCCTGTTTAACCACTTTCAATTTACCTTGATTAATGGAACTAACACCTCAGGTGCCTATGCAATATTGTTGTTTACAGCATCAGACTCTACTTCTATCACTAGTCACATCCACAACTGGGTGTTGTTTTTGCTTTGGCTATATCTCTTCATTCTTTCTGGAGTTATTTCTCCACTCTTCTCCAGTAGTATATTGGGCACCTACTGACCTGAGAAGTTCATCTTTTAGTTTCCAATCTTTTTGCCTTTTCATAATGTTTATGGAAAGAATTGGGTTTGCTATGGGTTCTCAAGGCAAGAATACTGGTTTGTCATTCCCTTCTCCAGTGGACCACATTTTTTCAGAATTCTCCAGCATGATCTGTCCATGTTGGGTGGCCTTACATGGCATGGCTCATAGTTTCATTGAGTTAGACAAGACAGTAGTCCATATGATCAGTTTGATTAGTATTCTGTGACTGTGGATTTCATTCTATCTGCCTTCTTTTGGATAAGGATAAGAGGCTTATGGAAGCTTCCTGATGGGAGAGACTGACTATGAGGGAAACTGGGTTGGGACATGCTTAGTAAATCTTTAATTCAATTTTCTGTTGATGAGTTAGGCTGTGTTTCCTCCCTATTGTTTGATCTGAGATCAAGAGAGAAGAGAGAAGTTGCTCAGTCTTGTACAACTCTTTGAGACCCCATGGACTATAGCCTACCACTCTCTTCCATCCACGGGATTTTCCAGGCAAGAGTACTGGAGTGGGTTGCCATTTCCTTCTCCAGAGGATTTTCCCAACTCTGGGATCAAACCGGGTCTCTTGCATGGTTCAGTTCAGTTCAGTTCAGTTGCTCAGTCATGTCCAACTCTTTGTGATCCTATGAATCACAGAACGCCAGGCCTCCTTGTCCATCACCAACTCCTGGAGATCTTCAGACTCATGTCCATCGAGTCAGTGATGCCATCCAGCCATCTCATCTTCTGTTGTCCCCTTCTCCTCCTGTCTCCAATCCTTCCCAGCATCAAAGTCTTTTCCAATGAGTCAAGTTTTCACATGAGGTGGCCAAAGTACTGGAGTTTCAGCTTTAGCATCATTTCTTCCAAAGAAATCCCAGGGCTGATCTCCTTCAGAATGGACTGGTTGGATCTCCTTGCAGTTCAAGGGACCCTCAAGAGTCTTCTCCAACACCACAGTTTAAAAGCATCAATTCTTCGGTGCTCAGACTTCTTCACAGTCCAACTCTCACATCCATACATGACCACAGGAAAAATGATAGCCTTAAATAGATGGACCTTAGTCGGCAAAGTAATGTCTCTGCTTTTGAATATACTATCTAGGTTGGTCATAACTTTTCTTCCAAGGAGTAAGCGTCTTCTAATTTCATGGCTTCAGTCACCATCTGCAGTGTTTTTGGAGCCCGAAAAAATAAAGTCTGACACTGTTTCCACTGTTTCCTCATCTTTTTCCCATGAAGTGATGATGGGGCCACATACCATGATCTTCATTTTCTAAATGTTGAGCTTTAGGCCAACTTTTTTACTCTCCTCTTTCACTTTCATCAAGAGACTTTTTAGCTCCTCTTCACCTTCTGCCATAACAGTGGTGTCATCTGCATATCTGAGGTTATTGATATTTCTCCCAGCAATCTTGATTCCAGCTTGTGTTCCTTCCAGTCCAGCGTTTCTCATGAGGTACTCTGCATATAAGTTAAATAAGCAGGGTGACAATATATAGCCTTGATGTACTCCTTTTCCTATTTGGAACCAGTCTGTTGTTCCATGTCCAGTTCTAACTGTTGCTTCCTGACCTGCATGCAGATTTCTCAAGAGGCAGACTAGGTGGTCTGGTATTCCCATCTCTTTCAGTATTGTCCACAGTTTATTGTGATCCACACAGTCAAAGGCTTTGGCATTGTCAAGAAAGCAGAAATAGAGGTTTTTGTGGAACTCTCTTGCTTTTTCCATGATCCAGCAGATGTTGGCAATTTGATCTCTGCTTCCTCTGCCTTTTCTAAAACCAGTTTGAACATCAAGAATTTCACGGTTCATGGATTGCTGAAGCCTGGCTGGCAGAATTTTGAGCATTACTTACTAGCATGTGAGATGAGTGCCATTGTGTGGTAGTCTGAGCATTCTTTGGCATTGCCTTTCTTTGGAATTGGAATGAAAACTGACCTTTCCAGTCCTGTGGCCACTACTGAGTTTTCCAAATTTGCTGGCATATTGAGTGCAGCACTTTCATAGCATCATCTTTCAGGATTTAAAACAGCTCCACTGAAATTTCATCACCTCCACAAGCTTTGTTCACAGTGATGCTTTCCAAGGCCCACTTGACTTCACATTCCAGGATGTCTAGCTCTAGATTAGTGATCACACCATCATGATTATCTGGGTCATGAAGATCTTTTTTGTACAGTTCCCCTATGTATTCTGGCCACCTCTTCTTAATATCTTCTGCTTCTCTTAGGTCCAGACCGTTTCTGTCCTTTATCAGGTCCATTGTAGGCAGACACTTTACCAGACCAAATTATTGTGGGAATAATGCAGATAATGGCACCCTCTTTCAAAAAGTCTCCTGTACACACTGCTACACTCAGTGCCCCAACCCTGCAGCAGGCCACATCTCCGCCAGAGATTCCTGGACACTCACAAGCAAGTCTGGGTCAGTTTATTGTGGGGTCATTGCTCCTTTTTCCTGGGTCCTGATGCTTATAATGTTTTGTTTGTGTCCTCCAAGTGTCTATTTCCCCAGTTCTGTGTAAGTTCTGGCAGCTCTGTGTTAGGGCTAATGGTGAACTCCTCTAAGAGGTCTTATGCAACACCCTGGTCTGCCATCCAAAGCCACTGCCCCTGAAGCAGGCCACTGCTGACCTGTACCTCTCCAGGAGACACTCAGACACTCAAAGACAAGTCTGACTCAGTCTCTGCAGTGTCACCTGGTGCACACAAGGTTTTGTTTGAGTCCTCTGAGAATCTCTGGCAGCTATGTGGTTTGATTTTAAATATGATTTCACCCTTCTTACCATCTTGCTCAAGTTTATACTTTGCCTTTGCACATTGGGTATCATTTTTTTGGTGGGAACCAACATTCTCCTGTTGTGGTTGTTCAGCTTGGAAGAAAAGCTATGACCAACCTAGATAGCATATTAAAAAACAGAGATATTAGTTTGCCAGTAAAGGTCCATTTAGTCAAAGCTATGGTTTTTCCAGTAGTCACAAATGGATTTGAGAGTTGGACTATAAAGAAAGCTGAATGTCAAAGAACTGAAACTTGGAGTTTAGAGAAAGCTCTTGAGAATCCCTTGGACTGCAAGGAGTTCCGACCAGTTAATTCTAAAGGAAATCAGTCCAAAATATTCATTGGAAGCACTGATTTTGAAGCGAAACTCTCCAGTAAAGGTCCATTTAGTCAAAGCTATGGTTTTTCCAGTAGTCACAAATGGATTTGAGAGTTGGACTATAAAGAAAGCTGAATGTCAAAGAACTGAAACTTGGAGTTTAGAGAAAGCTCTTGAGAATCCCTTGGACTGCAAGGAGTTCCGACCAGTTAATTCTAAAGGAAATCAGTCCAAAATATTCATTGGAAGCACTGATTTTGAAGCTGAAACTCCAAAACTTTGTCCACCTAATGTGAAGAACTGACTCCTTGGAAAAGACCCTGATGCTGGAAAACATTGAAGGCAGGAGGAGAAGGGGACAACAGAGGATGAGATGGTTGGATGGCATCACCAATTCAATGAATGTGAGTTTGAGCTTGCTCTAGGAGTTGATGATGGCCAAGGAAGCCTGGCTTGCTGCAGTCCATGTGGTTGCAAAGAATTGGACATGACTGAGCAACTGAACTGAACTGAGTCTATAAGAAATAAATTCTAGAGAGAGTGTAAAGAAAACTCAAACTTCCTACACTGTTTGCAGGAATGCAAACTGGTACAGCCACTATGGAGAACAGTGTGGGGGCTCTTAAAAACATAAAAATAAAACTAACATATGATCCAGCAATCCCATTCCTGAGCACGTATCTGGAGAAAGACATAATTTGAAAATATATGTATTTCATAGACCCCAATGTTCATTGCAATGCAATTCACAATAGCCAGGGCATGGAAGAAACCTAAAAGTCCATCAACAGATGAATGGATAAAGAAGATGTGTTACCTATACACAGTGAAATAAAAAGTATATAAAAAGTACAAAATAATGTCATTTGCCTTAACATGGATGTTCCTAGACATTCTCATGCTGAGCAAAGTAAGTTAGACAAACATAAACCACGTATATCACTTTTACGTGTAATCTTTAAAAATACTACAAATGAACTTGTCTTCAAAACCTTAATACTGTAACTGATATAGAAAATAAACCTATGGTTACCAGAGGATAAGAAGGGGAAAGGATAATTTGGAAGATTGAAATGACATATACACATTATTATGTATAAAATAGATAATGAATAAGGACCTACTATATAGAACAGATGCTGCTGCCGTTACTGCTAAGTCGCTTCAGTCGTGTCCGACTCTGTATGACCCCATAGATGGCAGCCCACCAGGCTCCACCATCCCTGAGATTCTCCAGGCAAGAGTACTGGAGTGGGTTGCCATTGCCTTCTCCACAGAACAGATAGTTCTACTCAATACTCCATAACCTATATGTGAACAGAATGTAAAAAAAGAGTGGGAATATGTATTTGTATAACAGATTCACTTTGCAGTACACCTGAAACTAACAGAATAAAAGAAAAAAGAAAAAACAATAAAACATTTTAAAAAGTGCAATGTGGGAAATATTGAATCTGTTGGAAATTTTCAGTTGACTTTGCAATTCATAAAAATATAAACTCTAATCTAATTACCATTGATATTTTCACCTGTGGGAGGGGGTGCATGTGTGTACCTCTGTACTGTGTTGTGCTTTCTTGCTCAGTCATGTCTAACTGTTTGTGACTCCATGGACTGCAGCCCACCAAGCTCCTCTGCCCATGGGGATTCTCTGGGCAAAAATATTAGAGTGGGTTGCCATGCTCTCCTCCAGGGGATCTTCTCAATCTGGGGATTGAACTCAGGTCTTCCGCATTGGAGGTGGATTCTTTAGTGTCTGAACCACCAGGAAAACCCATGAATACTGGATTGAGTAGCCTATAACTTCTCCAGGGAGTCTTTCTGACCCAGGAATCAAACTGGGGTCTCCTGAATTGCAAGAGGATTCTTTACCAACTGAGCTACCAGGAAAGCCTTTTGTGTACCCCCAGCTAGGGCAATATAATTTTAAATAAAACACCAAGTAACTTCAGGCAGTCTTTTTTTTTTTTTTTCTCTCTCTCTTAAGTATTTTTTTCTGGCATGTTTAATAAAAGCATTCAAAAATCGCCTGCACTGTGAAAGTACTTTGAAAGAAGGTTATTGGAACCTACACTCAGCTATTGAGCAAACCAAGGGGTGTAATTTTAAAGTAGTGCTGAGAAATTCAAGCTTGGAAAGATTAGTTTCGATAATTTTGGCAGAGAGTGAGATGAATTTCTACTCACAAAGTAGAAATGATTATTTTTCTAGTTATCATAAGTCATTTCCTGGAATCCAACTGTTTTTGAAAGATTTAGTTCAGTCCCATCTCATCTTATCCCCCCCTTTCCACTTCACTAATAAGTGATCTAGACGTTGTGCTAAGTTTGGGAATACCAAAGCAATGAATAAGGCCTTCTTCTAGAAGATCATTGTTAAGTCACCTAAAAACCAACAAAAGGCCTCAAGCAAAAACGGTAGTTACAAAATGGTGGGATAAATGAGATGCTATTGTTAGCTCCAGAGTGTCAGGGGCTTTTGGGTGCATGGCACTAAATGAGATGCTATAGACATTTCAACCTGATGTGCTTCAGTTCACTGAGTCACAAAGAGTCGGACATGACCTATGGAGTGAACAACAATAGGAAACTTCAGAGGGGGAGGATAGACATGAAGCTTGATGAGCAATTGGAACTCAAAAGATGGGAGAAAGATAAGGAATAACTCTAGGCAAAATAGTTTGTTTGCAAAAGGTCTGAGACATGAGAATGCATGTCATGTTAGGGAAATTAAAGAAGAATTTCTTGGCTGCAGGATGGGGGTGTTTTCACATACATTATCTTATGTAGTTATCAAAATAAACTCACCAAGCAGAAAGGTTTTTGATTTTTTTTTTCCCCTCCCTTTTTCATGTAACAAAACAGTAATTCTGGGAAGGATCTGAATGCTATAAAACTCTCTAAAGCTAATAGTGGATTTCTAATTCATTTTCTTTGATAACAATGAAAATACCAAGTATAGTAATAGGAGCCAAGTCAGGTCAAAAAGGATTTTACAACACTGTGCAGGGCATGGTAATAAAAGTTGATACTTACATAGTGATTATTTTATGTCAAGTACCAATAGGACTTTCTAGGTGTTATTTTGAATTCATCAAATCTTTACCATCTATGATGTAAACATTATTATTATCATCATCTTGTGAATTAAGAATTGCAGGTAGAGAAAGATAAATCTTCACTAATTTCTCAAGCTAAATAATTGATAGAATGAAGGCATAAATTCAAAGAGTCTGCCTCTGAATCTCACATGCCTAACTGTTAAACCACTGCTTTTCCATTTTTACTATAATAGTAAAAGTGAAAATGAAGGTTGCTCATCATGTCCAAGTCTGCAACTCCATAGACTGTAGCCTGCCAGGCTCCTCTGTCCATGGAATTCTCCAGAACAGAAACTGGAGTTGGTAGCTGTTCCCTTATCCAGGGGATCTTCCTGACCCAGGAATCAAACTGGGATCTCCTGCATTGCAGGCTGATTCTTTACCAGATAAGCTACCAGGGAAGCCCTTTACTATATAATTCATGTACAAAGTCAGTGATTATAAAGCAGTGTAAAATAATTTTAATAAAGGGAGAGTTTGTACATGATCTATAAGATTTAGAGAGGTGGATGTTATTGTTTTGGTTTGAAAAGTTGGTTTTGAAAACAGAAAATAATTAGTAAATTAATTGACAGTCCTGGGTACTGTGGTGCCCTGCTTACATCCCCTCTCCTGCTTGGAGGGCTGCCTGCTGAAGCTTGGGGTCACCCATTTTTTTCAGGAATTGCCCATATATCTGAAGGGAGCTGCCTTGCCCAAAGTTAAACCCTCTTCTGAAGAGTAGCCCACAATCACTGAGGGCTACAGACAAAGTACCTTACCTTAGGTCACAAATATTCCAAGTAAAAGAATATGCTCCCATACTTATCTCATTCAAAGAGTAAGGTATTTTTATTTTGCCACATTTCCTCCTGTATATAAATTTTATAGGCCAAAGTAGGTATTTTATAGGAACTGACAAATTTATGTATTTCCACCTCATGTAATCTTCAGACCCCTGTCATTTCAATGTGCTCTCATAAATAAGTTTCCTTCAATAACTTTAACATAGACCAAAAATATAAAAGAAACCAGGAGCAATATAAAAGGAGAAAGCTATTTGATATTGAAACATGACATTATAAATTATATCCTATGTTGCACATTAAATATACATACATAAAAGTTATATCTATTCTGTAACTTAAGAATATATGTTTTCCTGTATGAATATAAAATACTGTAAGCCTGTGTACCCTAGAGATGAGAAGAATCATTCTTGTTGATTCTAAGCATCTAAGCTACACTTTGTAAATAGTAGGAATCAGTGGCACTGCATTCTAGATTTTTATGTATCATTGGATCTTTTATGGTTGTTGAAAGGGCTAGAATGTCTATTTGCGATACTGTGTGTAACAGAAAGTATATTGGCTGTGCTTCAAATGACTCTAATAGAAAATCTTTAGAATATTCCTAGGGCTTTAAACTAAGCTTTTTTTATTTTTCTTTTCCAGAGTTTTGCCCACAGTTGATTCAAGATATTTCCCTGTTATACTCAACAACAACTAGTGAAGCTCAATAAGGTAAAAGTTTGAGCAACTGAAACCACATATATTTGCTTCTTGCTAACAACATTAATGCTGCTTCAGGGCACTGATCTATAAGCCAAACGTTATAATCAAAGAGGTATTCACTGGCAGTCAAGATCAGAATCCCTGTTTATAGAATTGCAGCCTTGTGCAATAGTTGCATACGCCAAAAGGCAATTAAAAGAGCTATTGCCAGTGAGAGTTATCTATCAAGAAACACTTAAATAGAGCAGTGCACACAGTGGTGCCTGGTCCCTCCGTCAAGGACACTGTAGCATTAGACTGCAACTCTATAGCAAGATAGATAAAAGTCATAAAGTAGCCGTTCTTCCCTAATCCAAGCTTGGCTTCAAAGGAACATCATTATTAGTCAAGCAGTACAGTGAAAATCAAGCTCTAAAATATTCTTTAATTGTCCTCTGAAATCAATCAATTTCAGAAATAATTTACAAATCATGTTTATTTGATATATTCATTATATAAAAAGGGAATAAATAACAGCCCCCTCAAAAGTCTTGTAACCTTTTAAATACTCAGTAGCACTAAAAATTGTATTTAAAGTCATATCATATATAGCTGTATAGCCTAAGGAGATACTGCATGTATCATTCTCCTTGGAATAAAATTATGCTGTTGAAAGCTTTACTCTTATTTGTAGAGAAGATTAAACATGTGATTGTATTAACACTGACTTTTTAGACAATACTTATATAAACAATTCTTTGTTTTAATGTTGAGTGTGAGTCTTCTGACTGTGTTTCCTTTGGAGGGAGAACACCATGACACAATTATACCAGTTACACTTTCCTTCTCTGTGTTGTAACTACTAACAGCAGTCCATCAGTATACTTGCAAGTTCAACTGGCATTCATAAAAATTACATTGGTTCACATGTTGAAAGTGAGCATTATTAATTTATAGGCACAGATAATCATGTGCACTGTATCTTATATCTATATGAGAGAAGAACAGAGTCTTATCAAAGCAATAATTAAGTGATTATTTATTTAAAAAGTAACAGCAACTAGCTTTTCTTTGAAAGCTTACAAGTGGCAGTTTATACAAAACATTTTATATAAATTAATTTGATTACACTTCAACCTAAATCTATGAAGTGAATACTGTCATTTCTCAGTTTTGCAGAAAAGGTGAGTGAGACTTAGAAAAGTTAAGTACTTTGCCCTAAAGACTAAATGCAAGCTAATAAGTGACGGAGGAAAGGTTGAAATACAGCAGTCTCTCCATTAGAGCCAGATACTTAACCTTGGGGTCATGGGGTTGCTCAAGTTTCGGTATTAATCTCTAATAGACTAGTAGCCTCACCAGTTCTGAGGTCCTGAGCAGAAGAATAAATTTTTTTGATTTAAGTTTTGAAACTATCACTCTGGATGCTTTGTTGAGAACTTATGAAAACACTTTTGGAGGCAGAGCTTCCATAGATCAAACATAGCACTATCCTGAGAGTATTTAATGGACAAGCACTGGCCCAGACTATAAGAAATCAATCCATGGCTGATATAAAGAATGTGGATCCCCGAGACAGCCCACACAAATGTATCTGCTTGACTGTTGTAGATACGGGTTTGCAAATTATGTAATATAAATGTGTAGATATTACATCTTTTTATATTTTTATGTCAGTTGTAGAATCCTTAAGGTGCTATATTTTCAACTATTTAGAAAAAAACAACTCTTACAAGAGAGGGCATTCAATTCACAGTTTTCTGAAAAGTGCCTTGCAAACTCTTATTTGGGCTAATCAGACCTCAGGAGAATTCAAACCACTTATGGTTTGAATTCAAAAATATTTTGAAAACAATGTTCAAGGTAGACCATTTGAAAAAGTGGAGCAGCAATGATTAGTGCTTTTAATAAAATAAATAATTTTTATTCATAACAGAAATCTAAATAGAGAAGAGATGCAGATATCCTAAGGGCTGAAAATTTAAAGAAGTATATATGAAAAGGAGTAACTAAGTAGAGAGAAAAAACTGGCTTTGCTTGTGAATGAATGTTGCCTTTAACCATGTTAGCTTAAGAGCCACCTTTGCTGCTTTTTTTTTTTTTTTTTGACACCATCATTTAACTGCAGCAAATCAAATTTGTCTGATAGAGCTACTTGACAGGAACCATAAGTAACTGCCAGGAGGCCTGGCTGCAGCTGTTCCTGTCCCGTAGCACACAGTTGTGCTGTGTCATTTGAATTTGTGCTTCAGTGCATCTTTACAGCATCCTTTCTACATAACCTGATTAAAGTTGGGTCCCGTCTGTTCACTTGACTGCCGATGCTTAGAATCCTACTGCTAACACAGTACACAAATCTTAACTCCAGCAGAAATATTTTTTGGAAAGAAATACTTATAAATAATAGACATTTCTGACAAGGTTCCTTTTATTAGGCTCCAGGATTTTATCAGCAAAATCCAAGCACTTCTGTCTACTCACGTTGGCTCTTAAAAAGCTTTTGTTCCTTGAATCCCACTCTGATAATTTCTTTGCTATAGTCACCCTCTGAACTTATGTACTATTTGTAATATTTTCATTCATAATCTTTCTATATTCTTTTAAAGAATCCTTGGGCATTTTCATTCAGTCACAGTATATATTCTCAACAAGGCTGTCAAATTCTTAAGACTAAAATAATCATAAAGTATTTGGATAGTTGGCTATATATTGGGGAAACATAAGAAATGACTCTGTCAAATATATATCACCCACTTTTTTCATAAATAAACACCAAACTGGTATAGCCTCATATGCTTTCATGTATTCCACAGATGATTCATGTTTCACAGAGGACAATTTTTAACCAAAAATGTCATCTCTCACCTCCAGTTTCCCTCTTTCTTGTGCTAGTATTGACAATTTTTCTTATTATCATTCATTCTAGCAATAACTAGTCTTTAAATTCCTGGGCTTCCTCCTGCTATTTTTCAATATCATTTCAAATTATTCTCCTCTTTAGTATGCTGAGCACTTTAATATTTTTTTCTTTTAAATTTAGGCTTTTATTCAGATTACTTATATTACTTAAAATAACCCAATAAATTATTTTTTTTCCAGACAAGTGAGGTGTCTATTTCCTTGTGAATGAGCACATCATCAAAAAGCACAAATGTGCTCTTGGCAGCTAAATATGGTTGTTTGTGTCCTAACCGAAGGTTTTGAAGATTTTCTTTAGTCTATAAAGCTAAAACATTTTTCTAAACTGCTAATTTTTGAAACAAAGTGTTTTTTGCTGTGGTTTAATTTTAAATTTCAGGCATTAGAAAGGCTTTGCTTTAAAGAAAAAATTGCAAAAAAATTTTGGAGGAGAGAGAAAAGTAGATTTAAAGAAGTTAAGTGACTTGTCTAAATAATACAATAAATATCCAGGGCAACAAAACAAGTAAAAGCCCTTAATACCTGTTGTAATGTGATTAATTATGCATTAATAAAAAAGAATAATCTTAGTACTTGAGTATAGTCATATTCAGATTGGCTGTGTCTTCATTTTCTGTCTAGATTGTGTATCTAGTGTTTAAAGTGGCATATATAAGTCCTTACTATTATTTTATTGCTGTTCATCTCCCCATTTAAGTCGGTTAATATTTGCTTTAATATTTAAGGGTTCCAGTGCTGGCTGCCTGTATATTTATAATTCTGATATCTGATATTTATAATTGATATCTTCTTGAATTGATTCCTCTATTATATTTAATGACTACCTTTCTTGTGACTGATTTTGTTTGAAAGTCTGTCTTATCCAATGTTAAGCATAGCTTCTCCTGTTCTCTGGTTACCATTTGCCTAGAATATATTTTCCCATTGCCTCACTTTTAATTTATGTGTGTCTTTAGGGTGAAAGTGAATCTCTTGTTAGCAGAATGCTGTTGAATCTTGTTTTTTTTTTTGTTATTTTGTTTTGTTTCACCATTTGGCAACTTTGTGTCTTTGATTGGTGAGTTTATTTTCTTTTCACTTAAAGTAATTATTGATAGGTAAGGAATGACTACTACTTGATGGTTCAGAAGGTAAAAAATCTGCCTGAAACGAAGGAGAGCTGAGCTCAATTCCTATTCAGGAAGAACTCCTGGAGAAGGGAATGGCAGCCTACTCCAGTACTCTTGCCTGGAGAATCTCATGGATAGAGGAGCCTGGCAGGCTACAGTCCATGCAGTCTCAGAGTCAGACAAGACTAAGTGACTAACACACCACTAGCTTTTCTTTCATTAATTGTTCTCTGTCTGGTTTTCTATAAGTTCCTCTCTTCCTTTCTTCTTTGTCTCCCTTTGTAATTTATTTTTGGTAATAATATGTTTTAATTCCTTTTCAGTTGTATCTTTCATTTAGCTACTATAGGTTTTTCTATTGTTGTTACCATGAGGCTTGCATAAAACATGGCGAATAAAGAACAGTCTTTTAAAATGATAACTTAGCTTCAATTGCATACAGAAGCTCTAGTTTTCCTTCTCCTCCTTGTATACTTTATGCTATTATGTCATGCTTTCCATTCATTTTTATATTGTGCAATATTTTAAAAATTATTGTAGCTATAGTTATTTTTAATATTCTTTTTCAACTTTTATACTAGAGATAAAAGTGTTTTACACACCATTACTACTGTATTAGGGTATTCTGAATTTGACTGCATATTTTTCTTAATAAAGAGAGAAAGTGAGGGTGCTTTTTTTGCCTTTTTATGTTTTTATGTTATTAATTAGCACTCTATCATTTCAACTAAAGAATTTCCTTCATTGTTTCTTTAAGGCATATCTAGTGGTTATGAACCTCCTTATTTACATTACAACCTGAAAATTAAGTTTGTATGATTTATATTATTTTAAATTTTTAAGGTATTTTTTATGGCCAGAATGCAGTCTATTTTGATGAAAGTTCCATGTAAGAGTGTGAGAAGTTTGCACAGTCTGCTGTTGGATAAAGTATTTTATGAAATTAGACTTTTGGTTTCCCTTCTGACATATAAACACTTAAAAACTGTCATTCCTTTCCCTACAAGTAAAAGATCAACAGACTGAAAATCAAAAGTCTTAGTAATACCAAAAAATTAAAAATCTAGAGCAAACTGCTACCTCCTCTGAAAATTGGAAAGACAGGCAAAAACAGAGAATCGCAACTTACTGGGAGCAGAAGTTCAGAAGCAAAGTCTGTAACTGGAGCTGTATTAGTAGAACCATTTTTTACTGTAGTTGAGGAAGGGGTGGATGCTCAGTGTCTACTGGATGTGCACAATAAAAATTTTGAGGGAGGGTCCAATCTTTGGAAATATTATTCTTGAGTCTTACCTCCAGGAGCTGTATCAGATTCTAAGTCTGATAGAAGAAAATTACCTTGTACTTCCAGCAGGGACTAGGAAAGAGTAATCATTAAGAAATACTCCTATTGCTCTCCTTAACAAGGCCCATTTTATGGGAATCTATTTTATCAGAGCTTAACTGGCTGGAGCTTTATCAAAAACATTCAGTTCATGTCAGTCACTCAGTCATATCTGACTCTTTGTGACCCCATGGACTGCAGCACACCAGGATTCTCTGTCCATCACCAACTTCTGGAGCTAGTTCAGACTCATGTCCATCAAGCCAGTGATGTCATTTGACTATCTCATCCTCTGTCATCCCCTTCTACTCCTGCCTTCAATCTTTTCCAGCATCAGGGTCTTTTCTAATGAGTCAGATCTTCACATCAGTTGGCCAAAGTATTGGCGTTTCAGTATCAGTCTTTCCAATGAATATTCAGGACTAATTTTCTTTAGGATTGACCGGTTTGACCTCTTTGCAGTCCAAGGGACTCTCAAGAATCATCTCCAACTTCACAGTTCAAAAACAACAATTCTTCAGCACTCAGCTTTCTTTATGATTCAATTCTCACATCCATACATGACTACTGCAAAAAGCATAGCTTTGGCTAAACCAACCTTTGTCAGCAAAGAAATGTCTCTGCTTATTTAATATGTTGTCTAGGTTAATCATGTTTTTCATCTGAGGAGCAAGCGTCTTTTAATTTCATGGCTCTAATCACCATCTGCAATGATTTTGGAGCTCAATAGAATAAAGTCTCTCACTATTTCCATTGCTTTCCCATCTATTTACCATGTAGTGATGGACCAATGCCATGATCTTAGTTTTTGAATGTTGAGTTTTAAGCCAGCTTTTCCTCCTTTGTCTTCATCAAGAGGCTCTTTAGTTCCTCCTTCACTTCCTGCCATGAGTGTGGTGTCATCTGTATATCTGTTTGATAATTTCTCCTGGCAATCTTGGTTACAGCTTGTGCTTCATCCAGCCTGGTATTTCACATGATTTACTCTGGAAAAAAGTTAGATAAGCAGGGTGACAATACACAGCCTTGATGTACTGCTTTCCCAATTTGGAACCAATCTGTTGTTCCATATCCAGTTCTAACTGTTGCTTCTTAACCTTCATACAGATTTCTCAGGAGGCAGGTAAGGTGGTCTTGTGATCTATCAAAACATAATTGACCCATATTCAAATGGGCAAAAAGGCTTCTTATCAACCAAGTTGAAGGTTGGTTGACAGTGAAGGGCTTAGGTTCAAAGCTACCCAACCCAAAGGAAGAATGAGTATTACCACACTTTTCTAGTTACTCGTTGCTATGTAACAATCTAAATCTTAACAGCTTTAAGATTTAACTAACATACAATAAATTTCATAAGTTTGAAATGTACAATTTGATATATTTCCACATGTGTACATTCTGTGAAAAAATCAATGCAATTAGGAAAATAAACAGATTTATCACCTTCAATGTTTTTTGTGCCCCTTTTTATTCTCAAATGTTGTCACTACTTTATACATTGTTTGATCTAAGTTAAGAAATATTATTTAGAATTTTTGTATGTCTTCTTCATTGAGTTTTTGTAGTTTCTATCTTTCAAAAAATCTTTGTATTTCATCTAATTTATTTAAAAATTTGAAATAAAATTGTTCATAAACTTTTGAATAATTTTAAGAATCAAATAATTTATTTAATAACTCATAGAATACAAAAGTTGAAGCAGGGGAAATCAATTGGATATTTCTATCTAGTCAAAAGTTGGTAATGAGGCTTCCCTGATGGCACAGTTGTTAAGAATCTGCCTGCCAATGCAAGAGACATAGCTTCAACCCCTGGTCCAGGAAGAGTTTGCATGCTGCAGAACAACTAAGCCCATGCACCCAGCTACTGAGTCTGAGCTCTAGAGCCCATGAGCCACAATTACTGAAGCTTGTGCCTGTGTTTCACAACGTGAGATGTTATCACAATGAGAAGCTCTCACACTGCAACAAAGAGTAGCTCCCACTCACCACAACTAGAGAAAGCCCATGCAAAGGAATGAAAACCCAATCAGTCATAAACAGATAAATAAAGAGAGTTGCTTTTTTTTTTTTTTGTTGGTAATGAGGCTTCCCTGATGGCACAGTTGTTAAGAATCTGCCTGCCAATGCAAGAGACATAGCTTCAACCCCTGGTCCAGGAAGAGTTTGCATGCTGCAGAACAACTAAGCCCATGCACCCAGCTACTGAGTCTGAGCTCTAGAGCCCATGAGCCACAATTACTGAAGCTTGTGCCTGTGTTTCACAGCGTGAGATGTTATCACAATGAGAAGCTCTCACACTGCAACAAAGAGTAGCTCCCACTCACCACAACTAGAGAAAGCCCATGCAAAGGAATGAAAACCCAATCAGTCATAAACAGATAAATAAAGAGAGTTGCTTTTTTTTTTTTTAAGTTGGTGATGAATTAGAGTAGGAGGCAAGCATTGTGTTGTTATCCAATATTATAATTAATCATAGAACATTGTCATTAATAAGTAAATTGTTTTAGTAGTCTCTTTTGAAGAAAGCAATAGTTATTTATCAATATACTATTATCCAGAATATTATATGCCAACTATTATATTCATTTATTTTTTCCTAAGAAAAGTGCTCAAAATTTTATTAAAATACATAGTGACCAAAGACAAATATTAGCTAATTATGTAGAAAATTCACTTAAGATTTAGTTGCTGTAATTTTGCATTTGTCATTTGAGTCTTCTAAAGAATGAACACAAATGTGTACTAAGAAGTACAAGAGATTTCTTAATATTTATTAGTACAATACCTGTGAAAGATAAGGCTACAGAATGTAGGAATAGGCAGGAGATGTATGAAGGAAAGAAGATTGACTAGGAAGAGTCCCAGAGAGGCTTGAGAAAAATCCTGGCTTGCCCAACAAAGAACTGTAATGCTTAGATATCTTTCAAACTGTTTCGTGTAGTCTGAAATGTTGAACCTTTGTCTCACTAGAATGTTCCGTCATTGGAAGGGACAGTTTTTCTGTTGTTCACTGTGACTCAAAAGCTGAGGCAGACCCTGAAATCACCTGCTGCTAGAGACTCTCGACTAACTTATTTTCTGTGACATATTTCTCCTGGAATAGATTTCAGAAAGGCACATAATAGAATGACTGCCCCATAGTGTTTCCTCATGTTAAGAAAGATGATTGTAATGAAAAAATTAAATTATATTCCCTGCACACAGTGAAATATGTTCTCCAAACACTACCACATTAAAAACTTTAATGCATACTAAATAATAACACTGGATAAAAATCTTTTATTCATTCTTATATTCTATATGACCTAACTTTTTTCTACTAAATTTCTCTGTACTTATAGAATGCATAAATATTTCATAAGCCTTAGTATTAGAATATGTAGCAATAAATATTTCTTATTTTGGAACTGTACTTATCAACCTCAACTTTCTTTAATAGGAAAATTTGAATACTATAATTTCCATGTATATATTGTTACAAAATATTTTATGTGATTATTCACTGTAATTGACTAAATTTTGCACATGCTTGTCATTATCAGACTCACAATTTTGCTGTAATATAGACTAGAAGATTTTTAGTTTTGTATTCTTCAAAATAATTCAGTTACACTAAATAAAAAAATAATATATCTTCAATAACACAACAAATGCTATATTTTACAGAAGCCGCATTGGCATATGCAAAGTATTTTGGGTTAAGCGCATGGGTTTGAGAGTGGGATTTCCAAGTGGCTCAGTGGCATAGAATCCTCCTGCCAAAGCAGAAGACCCAGGTTCGATCCCTGGTTTGTGAAGATCCCCTGGAGGAGGAAACGGCAACCCACTCTAGTGTTCTTGCATGGAAAATCCCATGGACAGAGAAATCAATCCTTGGGGTTGCAAAGAGTTGAACATGACTCAGCATACAAACTTGCACAGTTTAAAGCACAAGAAGGTTGAGAATGAGTTTTTGAATAAGAAGTAACACTTATGTTTACCAAAAGTTCTATACTTGAAACTTAAAGAACATAGAAAAGTGTTTCTTGGTACAATTTATATGTGCATTCACATGTACATACATGTATGCATTATATATGTGTGTGTATATTTGTGAGCAATTATTATAAGTTATGTATTTTTTCCTTATCCCATGGAGCTGACCTGGGAGTTGAAGCTGACCTGATTTCAAGGCAGTTGGTTCACATGTGTTAAAATTGCAAAGGTTTTTATTAAGTCTTTAGCTGTTTTTAAGAGTGGTAAAGACACTACATATAAATTTTACTTTTAAAAATCATGTATCAATTCTCATATTGGCCTAGTTTTGAAAATGATTTATTTTCTTTTATGATTTTTCTTTGTTGATATCTCTTTATATTTTGATTTAAGTTTCTCAGATCTCTGGCTGCTAATAAATGGACTCTGAAGCAAAAATACAAGATGATCTCGCTTTTATCCCTGTCTTCTATTAAGTAGTAACTGACTTTATTAACTGTTTTTTAAACAGTTACTAAAACAAACAAACAAACAGTAAAGTGCACTGGTGGGATGACAGTGGAAATATTTAGAGAAAACTTAATTGATGTTTTCTTAGGCTTTATTTTCATATATCACTATTTTTATAAACTGTGATGTTCTGAATCATATCTTTAAGATTTAAATCAAAAGTTAACATTATACTGATTTTTCATAAAAATACATGCAATAATACAAAATCAGCATTTTGCCACACAGCTTTGAAAGATAACAATTTAATTTATTAATTTTACAATTTCTATTTAAATTGTGAAGAGAAGATCTCATGGCTAAGTCCTCATAACCTCCTTCTCCTATTCCCTCATGAGGCACTTCAAGATGGCATGAAGATTTAGATATTTTACATTTGATACTTATATATAACTGCTCACACATGCACATAAAGCAATACACAAGATTGGTATTGCATATTTGTTGTTCAGTTGTTCAGTCACGTCCTCCTCTTTGTGACCGCATGGACTGCAGTATGCCAGGCCTCTCTGTCCTTGACTATCTCCCAGAGTTTGCTCAAAGTCATGTCCATTGATTCAGTGATGCCATCCAACCATTTTATTTTCTGTCACCCTCTCCTCCCGCCCTCAATCTTTCCCACATCAGGATCTTTTCTATGAGTTGGCTTTTTGCATCAGAAGGCCATAGTACTGGAATTTCAGCTTCAACATCAGTCCTTCCAATGAATACTCAGGGTTGATTTCCTTTAAGATTGACTGGTTTGATCTCCTTACTATCCAAGAGATTCTCAAGAATCTTGTCTAGCACAACAGTTCGAAAGCATCAATTCTTCAGTGCTCAGTCTTCTTTATGACCTAACTCTAGTGGTTCTTTACCACTACAGCTGGGAAGTCCACTGCATATTTGCACAAGTCATATAATGGCATTCCTTTACCCTTATGAAACATTCTTTTCTCCTTTAACATGTGAGAACTATTACTTCATTTAGCTATAGTTCATTAGTCCATTATTTTATAATATTCCCTTGTATGAATTAATCACATTTATTTTTCTTTTACCAACAAATTGAACTTTTAGACTGTTTTGGTGTGTACTTATAATTATGCAAAAATATTACCATAGACACTAATGGACACAAATCTTTCTGCACATGTACAAGAGTTGTTTTTTTTTTTTTACAGTAGTTTACTGAACATAAGTTTTTCTCATTCTTAGCTTCATTACCAATGTCTCCTCAACTTATGCTCTCATAGCAATGTACTGTGTTCTTTTTATCCACTTTCCACTGACACTGTCATGTTAGCCAACTTTTTAAACTGTATAATCTTATACATGTCTAATTAGGCTTCCCTGGTAGCTCAGAGGTTAAAGTGTCTGCCTGCAATGTGGGATACCTGGGTTCCATCCCTGGGTCAGGAAGATTCCCTGGAGAAGAAAACGGCAACCCATTCCAGTATTCTTGCCTGGAGAATTCCATGGATGGAGGAGCCTGGTGGGCTACAGTCCATGGGGTCGCAAAGAATAGGACACGACTGAGAGACTTCACTATAAATGTGAAACTGTTATTCAAGATAGTTTAAAATAATCTTTTTAAAGTTAGTGATTAGCTTGAAATCTTTCATTTGCTTCTTGGTTATTCAAAATTTCTCTCTACAGATTTTTACACTCTTATCTTGGCATGTTTTGTTACTCTAACAAATATGTTGATGTGTTTTATACATTCTAGAGTTAAGCCCTTTGTTGTTTTGTATATGATATATATCACTTTTCAGGTTTTCAATTTGTTTATACTACCTTCTCTTATCTAAATGCTTCATTTTTCTGTGGGAAATTTTATCAGCACATTCTTTATGCAGTTGTGTAAATACTGTAAAACCCAAGAAAATATGACCTAATGACAGAGGTATATTTTTCATTAATATTCACTATTGTATCTATAGCACCTAGATGAGTTTATGGCAAATAGGAAAAATTTTTAAAAATTGTTTAATTAAAGCTACTGTAAGTTTTTTTTTCCTTAACTTTGAGTCATTAAAAAATATTTCAACCAATAAACAGAAGACTAAAGTTATTTTTATATTTAGGTCTTTAATATATCAGAAATTAAAATTAAATGTGACACAACTGAAAAAGGTCAATTTTCATTCCAATCCCAAAGAAAGTCAATGCCAAATAACACACAAACTACCACATAATTGTACTCATCTTCCATGCTAATAAAGTAATGCTCAAAATTCTCCAAGCCAGGCTTCAACAATACGTGAACCATGAACTTTCAGATGTTCAAGCTGGTTTTAGAAAAGGCAGACCCAGAGATCAAATTGCCCACATCTGCTGGATCATGGAAAAAGCAAGAGAGTTCCAACAAAACATCTACTTCTGCTTTATGCCAAAGCCTTTGACTGTGTGGATTACAATAAACTGTGGAAAATTCTGAAAGAGATAGGAATATCAGACCACCTGACCTGTCTCTTGAGAAACTTGTAGACAGGTCAGGAAGGAATAGTTAGAACTGAAAATGGAACAACAGACTGGTTCAAAATTGAGAAAGGAGTACATCAAGGCTGTATATTGCCACACTGGTTATTTAACTTATATGAAGAGTACATCATGAGAAACACTGGGCTGGATGAAGCACAAGCTGGGATCAAGATTGCTGGGAGAAATATCAATAACCTCAGAAATGCAGATGACACCACCCTTATGGCAGAAAGTGAAGAGGAACTAAAAAGCCTCTTGATGAAAGTGAAAGAGGAGAGTGAAAAAGTTGATTTAATGCTCCACATTCAAAAAACTAAGATTATGGCATCTGGCCCCATCACTTCATGGCAAATAGATGGGGAAACAGTGGAAACTGTGGCAGATTTTATTTTGAGGGGCTTCAAAATCACTGCAGATGGTGACTGCAGCCATGAAATTAAAAGATGCTTACTCCTTGGAAGGAAAGTTATGATCAATCTAGACAGCATATTAAAAAGCAGACATATTACTTTGTCAGCAAAGGTCCATCTAGTCAAGGCTATGGTTTTTACGGTAGTCATGTATGGATGTGAGAGTTGGACTATAAAGAAAGCCGAGCACCATGGAATAGATGCCTTTGAATCGTGGTGTTGAAGAAGACTCCTGACAGTCCCTTGGACCTCTGAGAGATCCAACCAGTCCATCTTAAAGGAGATCAGTCCTGAGTATTCACTGGAAGGACTAATGTTGAAGCTGAAACTCCAATACTTTGGCCACCTGATGTGAAGAGCTCATTCATTTGAAAAGACCCTGATGCTTAGAAAGATTGAAGGCAGGAGAAGGGGATGACACAGGATGAGATGGTTGAATGGCATCACCAACTCAATGGACATGAGTTTGAGTAAACTCCAGGGGTTGGTGATAGCCACGGAGGCTTGGCATGCTGTGGTCCATGGGGTCATAGAGTCGGAAACGACTGAGTGACTGAACTGAACTGAAGCACAGTATCTAAAATTTTCTTTATTCCCTTTTGTGTATAAAGTATGTGCAAGCATATGTGTACATATGTTTATTGATATTATTGATTCTAAGCCAAATCTTATAAAATACATAAAATTTATTCCGATACAGTTCAAGTTCCTCTCTTTTACTTTGTCTTATGGTTTTCATATATATTACCTCTTTATATTAATAATTCAGTGTTATAATCATTGTTTTATGACATCTTATAGCTTTGTAAAAAGCTGAGAAAAAAATTAGACATTACTTTACTTTTACTGAAAGTTTTGATTGCTTTTATTCTTTCCTGTGGATTTGAATTGATATCTGGTATCACTTCCTTTCAGCTTAAAAGACTACCTTAAGAATTTCTTATAACATTGCATGCTAGTAACAAATTCTCAGTGTTCATTTTTCTGGGAATGTTTTTATTATACCTTATTTTTTGAATGATAGTTTTGCTAGAAGTATAACTCTTTTTTATAATTCTCCCTTTTTTTATTTCCCTTTAGCACTTTGAATATATATTCTTCAAAGCATTCTGGTATTCATTGTTTCACATCTGAAGTCACTTTTAACTGTACATCTCTCCTTAAATACATATGCAATAATTTTCTTTTATTGCTTTCAGTATTGTCTCATTGTCATTATTTTCAAAAGTTTCACTATGCTGTGTGTAGGTGTAGATGTCTTTGTGTTTATTCTTTGTAATTAATTGAACTTGTTAGATGTGCAGATAATTGCTTTTCATCAGATTTGGTAAGCTTTTAGCCATTATATCTTTAAACTTTTTTTTTTAATGTTTCTTTTTCTTCTTCTACTGATGCTCAAATTATATATGTTAGTATGTTTGATATTGCTTTCAGTGGTTCTGAATACTTTTTTTCATATTTTTCTCTCATTCTTCAAAAAGTAGTTAACTTTTATTAATCTATCTGTAAATTTGCTGATTCCTCCTTACAAATAATTTTCTCCTTCTTTACTCTTTTTTTTTT